>CM019179.2:7877409-8016491 GCA_009739505.2 Apolygus lucorum | reverse complement strand
CAAAATTTTAAAAGTTTTCCTAGGTATGTTTCGGATATCAACTAATCTCAGTTAACTGAAATATTTCCGGAAAAATTACCAGAGTGTTGACGTTGTCTGTTACAAAAATATTTTCCGGACCACATATTTCCAACTTTTTGTGGTTGTTTTTCACTTCGTTGTTCACTTAGTTGTTTCAAACAAATAAATCGCTTTTCGTTCACCACCGCTTGAACTCAACTGACCCCTGAGCAGAATCGAGTGCTTAAGTCGTGAGAAATCAGTCTTACAAAATAATAATCTTTATGTCTGTTTGAATATAATCTTATTTAAGGGGCAGCCTCAGCATGTTTCCCTTGAGCCGAGCTAAATATTCTGAAATCATGTTTCTATGTTGTTGTTCCGGGTGTTCAGCCTGTTAGACCTGAGCGGACTCTTATAGATCGCCATTGAAAAGCGGCACCCAATAACGTAATTTTCATGGAATTTCGATCCATTACATTATCCAATGTTGCGTTATGGTTCAAGGCTGGCCTCAAAGATGATTCTGATCCGTTGGAGCCAAGCAAGTGAGAAGACTTGTAAAAAAATCAACATGATTGAGGAACAAATTCACGATCTTGTTTATTTTTGTAAGCTCAGAAAACTACCAACATGTCAGTGAAAATGAGGTTTCATAATTTAAGACGCTTAAACAGTAAGTACAGTAAGTGCTCTATAAAAACATTGTATGCAGTCATTTTCACACCAACTATTACGATTATCCATCTTGTCCAACGTGGAAAAACTTTACTGCTCACCCAATTCGGTTGATGATTTGCTTACGTTTACCAAGGTAGCGGAAGCATTATTTTCACTTTTCAAGCATAACTCATGAGAGATCTGCTGTTCTCAATTGTTTTAGCCTGAAGATGCTGGCAAGTTGTCCCAGCGAAACTGTAGCTAAAGAATATACAACAGAAAACCAACGTTTCCCTTTTTATTCACAAAAAGGAACCAGAGTCGTTTCGACCACCAACAAGTCTATATCAACCGACTCAACCCCCTTCAATAATCACATTTGAAGTATGGTCGTGAACATGGAACAGCCGATGATTCATCTTGGATGGGAATGGATCCCACCAGCGCAAAAGAAAAAACTCGAGAAATGGCACATAAAACAAGCTAAGTTTTGGATCCAATAAAACGAGCGTTTCTGAATAATATTGAAAGATTGGATAAAGAAACAAGCAAAAGTGTACTTTCTTCATTTACTGATGAGAGATCTGCTGTTCTCAATTGTTTTATCCTGAAGATGCTGGCAAGTTGTCCCAGCAAAACTGTAGCTAAAGAATATACAACAGAAAACCAACGTTTCCCTTTTTATTCACAAAAAGGAACCAGACACGTTTCGACCACCAACAAGTCTAGTTTCAAGCACAAATCAAAGTCCTCCAAAATCGGAATTTCCCCTCGTGTACGTTTTGAAACCTCCTTAACAGTTTTGGTTTCGTGCTTGTCTGTGTGTCTGTCAGTCGGTCCGCAAGTCCTTGAAACTGGCAAAACACTATACAATTTTCAGAAATCGTGCAGACTGGCGTGTAGATGGTCCCCTATGAAAATCAACTCCCCAAAACTGGCGAGAAGCCTTTACGGATTAGCAAACGTGAAATCCTTGAAACATCCACAACATCAATATGTTCCACCCGAAGGTACCTAATGAAATTCTGAGGGGGTTGTGTGAGTTGGGATGTAGATGGTTCTCTATAAAATTCATTATGATCATTGATAGCCACTGCGTATGTGCCAACGTGATCCTTAATTAGCGTAACGTCTACAATTTCCATCCGAATTCGATCAAATTTTCAGGGATTGTGCAGATTAGGGTGTAAACGGGCTCTATCAAATCCAATCAATATTTTTATTTGCCAAAACACAAAATGCACAAGCAGAGAGAAGTAGAGAAAAAATAAATAAAATAAAATCTCATTTCATTGAGAGTGGAAGAGGGAGAGAGATGTTCTCCTGCCAAGAAAATATGAGCACCCCGAGGTAACGGAAAACCTAGTATGGCAGGGAAAACCGGGGAAAATTCCAGCCCCGTCCGGAGCCGCCCACCATGGTGGCACCCAGAATCCATAACCAGCGAAGAACCGCTGGCCCAAAAGTGGGTCTCCTGGAAAAGAGTGCTAGATACTCGAAGATTAAAGTTTTGAGATTAGCTGCCATTGATACGAGGAAAATAAGTGCCGCATCCACTTGGAAGACTTTTTAAAATAAAGTTTTCATTGTCAGAAACAGAAAAACGGGCGTTTCTTAGTTCATCTCCAGTATACATGGAAAATAACTTCGGAGATGAGCAGGAATTATGCGTAAAGTCAAAAGATTCCAGCGTTAATTATGAAAAATAATCCCCTTTGCATCATCGTTTTGCACTCGACATGAAGCAGATGCGAGAAAAAAGTGAAATATCCGCGCCCCTGTTATCTTTGCCCCGTTTCATTTGTGTATTTGGGACATTTTAAATTCCGATTCACGGCCGCATACACGGAAAGCCCGTTTTTTGAGCTACCAGAGCCGAGCGAGGGAGGGGAAAAATTTGTTTTTTGGATTTGCAACGCGAGACCAGCTCGAGAGCGGACCTGCATTCGGAAGAGGTCAGCCAATATTCCGATCCTCGTCGCCATTACTAATTCCTGTACCCCCGGGATTTTTGTTGTCTTTGTATTACAAGTTGGCAAAAATAATATTTCCAGCGAAAGGGGCGGGCGGAGGAGAAAGCGGTAAAAGTGAGCGATGGGAAAAAGTGAGGGGACGCGCAGAGACGAGTCCGCGCCGTGGTCTGCATAATGGAAATAATTGCTTTTTGCCCGGTAAGGTCCGCCTGTTGGCGAAGCAAACAAACGTTGCATGTAATCCATAGCGAATGAATATTTGGACAAAATCACCAAACCATCGCTTCTCTCATGTAGAATGTGCGTTTTACTTCACCCTGTCCCCTCGACGTATGCATATTTTCCACCGGTTTTCCCGAAAATGCTAATAATGTGAGTAACCTCATTAGAACCCTTCTGCCGAACGTAGCTTCTCGTATTCGATCCATAATTTTCGTCTAGAGCCAACAATTAAAACTTGATCGAACTAACAGCGAAGGGTTTCTACGAGCGTGTCTGCTTGTTTCGTTCCTGGTGCGTTTGGAATCGCATATGAGCAAACACGGTGGGTTCACTGGGTGGAATAACGTCTTTTACTATTATCATGTTTCATCGAGCTCCATTATGACTCTGTTTGGGGCTGCGAATGCATTAAAATCTCAATAACGAAAGATTCTTCGGGTTGCGTTGAAAGTTAAATTCACTATTCGAAGCTTTCGCGAGGTGAGAGAGCGAGAACAATCACAGAGGCAGCTTTAGCTGGAAATCGGCCTTCGAATACAAATAAACAAAAGAGTTACTCACACTGTGCTGAGGGCATTATTCCATTGAAGTAATACGTTGATTTACAAAGCTCACCGAAGCAATTAAAGAGTTCATTACAAATACAACCAATGTCAAAAAAAGCTGATTTTCAGAAGGAAAAAATTGTTCCTCATAAAAAGAAGAAATATATTTTATAAAACCCCTTACTAACTTACTACCTCTCAAAACTTATCCAGTACTTTTTTGATGTCCTCAACTGCATATAGGGTCAAGATGTCGTTTTGAACTCGGCAACCTCCAGACTAAGGTTGTTTTTGGGGAAAACTACGTTGTAAAAAAAGAAACTTGGGACACAGACAAAATACTTAAGGAAAAACAACACGAAAACGGATGTATTCGAAGGATAAATACAAAAGAATTTAAAATAAAATTAAACTTTCACTGTTCGTCACCACTGCTAGTATCAGACTTCTCCAACATGATGCTCATATATCATCCTCTTCTTGAGTGACTGCACGAAGAGTAGATGCTTCATATTCAGTGTGGGCAGAAATGGCTGTGTAGACATTCCTGGCAGTTTATTATATTATTTCCTATTCATGACCGAAATCGCGAATCACTGAAAATCCTTTCAAACACTTTATACAGACCGAAAATAACACAAAAATGTGAAGACTGACGACCGATGGTTATGGAGGACAAAAAGCATAGGTTGTGGTTTTCCTGGTCAATGACAGACAGTTCTTGTGACGAACCAACTTGACGAGGGTTGTTCCTGAGGAATCACCGAAATTTTGAAGCGCTATAACACCTGCCAAAGATTGTTTATGACCGGAGACGATTTCGAATCCAACGAGTGGCGCCAAGAGCTACTAGAATGCGCTAAAATCTCGATTTCCGTTTTTTTGTTGTTTAATGACATTGGTCGTTTTTGTAATGAACTCTTCAATTGAGAGTTTTTACTTTACTTTCTTTAGGCGCATGCAACCTTCTCTGGTCATGGGCGTCGAGCAGAAAGAGTTAGTAACAAACTATTATTTACATTTTAAAATACAAGCGAATTTTTTCTTAGTTGTTCAAAAATTAGTATCAAGTAGGTAGAATTGTTTTCTAACAACAGTTCGAGATCCTGTGCAAGTACTGGTGGTACAGTGTTGTCAACGGGTGGCCACCGAAACCCCCTGAGCCAACCTCGAAAAAACCCCAAATCCCCCCAAAAATGAAAAACCCTGAAATTTAAGGAAGAAATGAAAATATCAATGAATACAATACAATTATTTTATTAGCAATTATGTGGTTTTAGGCCATACAAGTTTTTAAAAAACAGTAAAAACGTTTAAAAAAATAAACTAGTTTCTTCAGTATTTAAGTAGGGTACTTTTTGGTTTATTATTTTCTATAATGTTTGGATTTTTTTTTTGATTTTTTTTTTTCATATTGGATGGTTGGTGATTTTGTAGACGAGTGATCTATATAGAAAAATAATAAACCATTGTGTAATAATTTGCAGCGTTTTTGTACAAAATCTCAAACAGTGAGGTCGCTTTCGACCCCCTTCTTCAAAACCTCCTCAATTTCTTCAAAACTTCAAGTTCGCTGATAGTAACGAGCACGAACTGACGAATAAATTTCAAGAAATTATCAAAGTGTGTGCTTGCGAAAGATCAAAGCTCAAAGAAGAGCTAAGACAAACGACAAGCAGGCAAGCTTGACTGACAACAACTGATGAGACTCACTCAAGGAGGTGGTAGTGACTCCAAAATTATAGACCCATTGAGCCCACGATAGACACTGGTGAATTCGGTGAACTTTTTCTCTCTATTGAATATAATATATTCAGCAATTAAAATAGCAGCAGTTAATATATTATATTAACTGCTGCTATTTTAATTGCTGATTCATTTTCATTCCCCCCAAATCCCCCCGACTCGTCGGTAAAAATCCCCAAAAAACACCCAAAAGATTCCCCCCCAAAAAAAACCAAATGGGGGGGGGGGGGGGAGAGAACCCCCAACTTGCCAACACTGTGGTGGGATGTTGCAAGAAACTGGAATTCCGTTAGCAGGTGGTAGACTGTCAGTTGATACCCAAAGGAGTCGCAAACTGGAGGAGGAATCCATACCTTGGACATGAGGTAGCCATGTGTCAGTTGGGTGCCCATCAGTACACACAAACTTACCACCTTCCATACTCAATGATCTGGTTAGTATTACAAGAGTAAGTTTTTTTTCGTAGGAAATCTTTAAGATCCTGGGGTGGAAATTGGATCTCGTAAGATACCCGAGGGAACCGCTCGCACGGTTTATGTTGGATTCATACCCAGTACAACCTCACCTCCTTATCCCACGTTGGATCTCAGCCTGGAACTGTTCAGCACATTACTTCAGGCTGAGTCCTGGGAGTCTTCTTAGTTCTCTGCTAGGGACCGGTCCATGGTTCCCCCTTAGCTACCTCTCCCGTTCTTGAAGGATTTTGTTGTTCATTATTTTTTCCACAGAATCTGCCACAGTGGTCCAGTTTTTCTCGATTTCCAGCATCTTTCCTATGACCCCCTCTGGGGTTATGTCCTGTGCTGCGAGATGCAACTTCTCCCTTAGGCAGTTCCTCTCCCCTGTCCATCGCATGCATTCAAAGAATGTATGGAATGCGTTATCATCCTTGTTCCCCTGGCAGTTGGGACATTTTGAGGACCTCACCTTCCCCAATTACTACAAGAGTAAGAGTTACCATTGAGTTATTATGTATTAATATTGTGGTCTAAAGGCAGAGGAATTACTGTGTGATGTGATTGTCTAATATATCGTTGGATATATATTATAATAAGTTACCTTTGGAAGCTTTGTTGCCAAATTAACGTTCAAACCCTCCCACACCCACCCGCTCTGCTAAACTCACACTTCATACTCGGTGTGGAAGCATGTCCGTAATAAGAGTATGTAAACTTGCGAAGAAAAGAATATGTAAGTAGAAGTTACAGAAGTATGTTTGTGTTATCTATTGATGGGTACGTACCTATTTTCTTTTTTGGTGGTTTGCCGATATCAGTTTTCAGGTAGATCCAATTTTTAGTGTTAAAAAGGTTTTTATTAGATTATTTTTCAATTTTGTATTTTGAAAAAAATTATATTTTGACTTAGGCCAATTTTTTTATTTTTAGGAATAGCTTAAAAAAATTGCGTTTTCTAGTGAAAGGGTAGGAAATTCAACGCCTTCGCCCCAACCTAAGAAGAAGAAATACCTGCTGACTGATTGTGGGTGAGAGCTGGACGGCACTGCGCATGCAGGGAGGACCATCTTACGACCCCCCAACTAATCCTTTCTTTTGTTTGTGTTCGTCACAAATCAACCTATGAGGTATTATATTCTCTTTCAGGTGAAACAATGCTGTTCAATATCATGTTAAAGTAACTAACAATAAGCCCCATTTGTACTGCATTAGTGAATGACCATATTCTCAAAGATATTTCAACCAATTTTCAGTAATTTTGGCGCACTTTTGAGGAAGAATTGGGCTATTTTAAGAGTAAAAATTTAGAGATTTAAAGAAATGTTTGGACATTTTTGAAAATTCGTTTAAAATTAAAATACAAATTTACTTAAATAGGAACACTTTATAATTATTCCTGAAGATTTTCCCAAACCACTGCGGGTGATAACTTGAGCAAAAATTCAAATTTGTACCAAAATTTAAAAAAACCCGAACTTCCTTTTTGGGTCAATTAACGAACGGTACCTGTGAGTCTGAACAGGAAAAACCTGGCCCAGATAAGGAAAAATCCGATATTAAATATAGAATATTGTTATCGATAGTTTGTGTTTCGTGGTCAATAGACGTTCCAGAGAACTCATTCCAAAAGTATCTGACCTCAAAATCGTCATCGCACACATTCACAGATTGACGATCTCCGAACACTGTAAACGCTTAAAAATATAAATAAAAATGATATGTCGTATGCGATGATGTGTCTTGGTGAACGATATATATCGCAATCGTCGTGGAGTACTGAAACATCTCGATTATTATTAATTCTTAGCTCAGCATTGATTTTAACCCTGTAGAAGACATCTTGCCTAGATTGACTTCCGAGAGCAGATGTACCTCAGTTGTCCATCGGGGTAAAAAACCAAACCGTTACGAGGACAGTGCCTTCCTTGCTTGTTACAGTGTTTCTTGAATGACTTTTTTAACTACTGACTCATTATCCTGAAATCCTTAAAATTCCCTTCGAGTCACGATTTTGCCCCGTTTTGTCCATTTTCTGTACCTATTTGATTCTGTGTTTCTTGGATAATTGTAATTGATCGAAAAAATCGTCCTAAACGCAATTTAAGCACAAAAATATAGTCAACATTGTTCGTAGAAAACTGTGATTCATTTGAAATAAGCAGATTCTCGGATACTGAGAACCAGTTATGACAAAATCGAATTTGAGAGTTTTCTAAGCCAAATTGAGATTTTCCCAAACTACGAATATTGTTCAACAGAGAATTCAACAATTTTTAATACAAGTCAAACGTTTAATTAGGAACAAAATAATTATACAAAACATCTGTACAATGAAAAAAAAATCGCATTTTTCATTTTAAAAAAATAATTAATTTTTTTATTTCGAAAAAAAAATGCCAGTAAGAATTCATAGAAGGGGTTCCCAGCTGCTGCGAATGTTAGCTGCACGAGCACGACCATCTTCCAATTTGACCAATCAGCAGATTTGTAAATTTAAGCAGCGCAAAAGAGTTTTGGAATTATGTCTATTTTGGTTTGAATTCTCAAATTGGTTTGGAAAATTCTCAATTCGGTTTAGAAAATTTTAAATTTGGTAGGAAAATTTCTCAACTTGGTTTGAAAAATCCTCAATTTGACCTGGAAAAGCTATATTTGAATGTATTTTTACAGAAAAGTATATAAACCAATTAAAAATTGCCGAAAACGAGCATATGGCGACGGTCTTCAAAAATTGCCGGAAAAAAGTTGCCGAGTTCAGTTAGGTTTTCCCATTTTGGTTTATTATTTTAAATAAGTAATGGAACTTTGGGATCGACCAAGAAAAAATAAATTTTAACACCCCCTCAAAATTTGATGGTTTACTTGTCAAGGTAAATAGAATCCAAAAATCGAATAAAAATTTGGCCGTCCGTCCGCCGTCCGCCGTACGCGGCACTTTTGCCACTTAGCATTGACCGATTTTGATGAAATTTGGTATGTAGGCTCCAGTTGGGGTCTAGTTGTGCCCCGAAGGTTTTGGTTGATGTAGGATTGATTTTTCAACTTCTAAGAGTTGAAAAATATATTTTGAAATTTTGAAAACGCCTTAACTCAAAAACTTTTGATACAAAGGTATTGTTTTTCCATCAATTCAATAGTATAGAATTTAAAAAAATTTTTGATACCTCGCTGAGCCCTGTAGGACAAACCGTTTGCTCCCTACGAGAATTTAAGGGTTTTACGTACGATAAATCTGAAACACGAGGCCTAATCCCCGTTCAAATTGAAGCTGACCGAAATGCGATCGATATTTTTCTTTGTGTTGGATAGTTGGTGGCTTTGCAGACGAGTGATCTATAGAAAAATAATAAACCATTGTGTAATAATTTGCAGCGTTTTCTCTTGCAGTTAATGTTAAATTTTGATGATTCCAGCGGCAATCTTTTACTTTTTAAATTCCCTAAACTATTGCACTAATTCATTTTGAAAGTCCTTCAAAATTTCAAATTTAGGTGCTGGGTTCTTTTAATGTAGGTAATTTACGGAAATACTAACCCGGAACGAGGCACGAACGGCGACCGACTGAGACCCAGCAATATTGCTCAACACGAGGCAATTGAGGAGAAAAACGATGCAAATTGTTTCACAAAGGTTTATTATTTTCCTGTATAGATCACTCTTCTGCAAAAATCACAGCAGGGGGGTTAACCTTTTTTTTTCTTGCTCGATTCCAATGGTTCATTATTGAAAATAATAAACCAAAATTTTTACTCTGCAATTTTGGTTTACTATTTCTAATAATAAGCCTATCGCAAAAAATTTTTATAAACCCCCTTAAACTTTGTCACTTTACGTTTCAAGGTGCGTAGAATCCAAATTTGCAATGTCCGTCCGCCGTCCCCCGTCCGCCGTCCACCGTCCGGGCCATAAAAGGCCTTAGAATCGGTCTAAAAAACCCGTTCTTTTGCACATAGACTCCATTTGGGGTCTAGTTGGTCCTAACGTCGAACTATTCCGATCGCTTAATTCGTATAGAAGTTATGGGCAAATAACCGGCCAAAAAAAGCTGAATCGGCCACTTAGAATTGACCGATTTCGATGAAATTTGGTATGTAGGCTCCATTTGGGGTCTAGTCGTGCCCCGAAGATTTTGGTTTATGTAGGTTACGTCTAAGGGTTCCAAAATGAATTTTGAAATTTTGAAAACGCCCTAACTCAAAAAATTTTGATATAAAGGTATTGTTTTGGTTTATTATTTCTAATAATATTTCCTTCAATTTAGGATTCTATAGAATTTTTAATATTTTTTGAGACCACCCGGAGCTCTGTAGGACAAATCGTTCGCTCTCTACGAGAATTTAAGATTTGGACGTAGGTACGATAAATCAGAAACACGAGTGTGAATCGCTAAAGAGGCCTAATCTCCGTTCAAATTAAAGCTGACCGAAATGCGATCGATGTTTTTCTTCATGTTGGATGGTTGGTGGCTTTGCAGACGAGTGATCTATAGAAAAATAATAAACCATTGTGTAATAATTTGCAGCGTTTTTATTTGAAGCCGCGACACTCGTTTGAGCAATATTTGCCGTGAAAAGTTGTTCGTCTAAATGGACCTTAAGAGATAGACAGTACTGGATGAGTAGAGAACTCAATACAGGTTTGACTTGAACAAGTATGTGAGCAGTATTCTTCATAATCGAATGAGACCACCCGCATGCACGAGGATTGTCAACTAAGGTGATTCGCGCACGTGGTTGCCTGTTTACCACATCCGGTAGGTGCAAAACAGTATTATAAGCTCTACTCCTTTCAACTGCGAAAATAGAAGAAAGGTGAGTCGAAATCGATCCTTTCATTCAACGAAATGCCATCCCTTCTCAATGTATTATCGCCAGCCATCGCCGAATTCGTCACAGCTTTGAGGGATTCGTCTTGTAAATCCCTAATGGCAAAGAGATGAACAACTTCAGGTAAGGGCTGAAAAATACTTCTTCTTTTTCAATGTAGTAGATTTTAAAGCCGAGCAGAGGGATGGATCCCACAACAATGGAATGAAACACGGAGGGGAAAAACGCCGGGGATTGGAAGCTGGAAAGACGAAGCTAATAACGCTCGACTAGGTAACTGATACCCCGCAAGTTGACCGGAAAACAAGAATCTCCACACCTTTTTATGTTATGGGTGCCCTGGTACACGGGAGGAGGGACCACCTGCTTGTTCCGACCCCTGTGGTACATATCACTTCTCTTAATCCCACGTCTTTTATACTGCTGCCAACAACAATCGCGCATTCACCATAGTACGAGCCTTACATCTTTCTTTCCGTTCTGGCCCCCTCGGAACTGGTCATCTGTGTTCCAAGTTGGGCGGTACGTCTCAAACGGCATATTTGACCGGTGCGAATCTCGAGCTTAGCCGTGGAAGCAGCAGGTCGAATCGATTCCCCATTGAAAAATACCTTTGGTCCTTTTCAGAGCGATAGATTCACCTGAAAGGATCGGTCGTTTTGAGGTATTATTGAGGGATAAAAGTTGAAATCGTATTCAAAAATCGCCAATGAATCGGACGTTTGAGAAACTCGACAGGTCAAGAAAATATAGGCTACTGGGAAAAGAGAAAAACAATTTCCACATCGATACCTTAAAGCACAAAGAGGCTATATCCATCCATCTTCCAAATGTTTTATTTATGTTTTTTAATTTCAGAAAAACTCAAATTTAACAAAACTATAATTGACCTTCTTGACGATAATAGCTCGAAAATTTCTTGAAGAAATTAAAGAGTTTGGTGTAATGAGCCATTATTTAAGGAATTGTGCACTGGTGAGAACTTCTTTTGCGTTTTTCTCAAAACTCCGTTTTTGGACATAGCCCCTTTGTGCTTTAAGGTATCAACATGATGTACAAAACTAGTCGAATTTATAGCATCACCGAAGAATCCACTTTTCATTTCAGTTTGAAACTTCTGAAATTTCGACGCTTTCGTTGGGAAAGTGTGTTTTGATGGGAAGCTCTGTTGAAAGCTTTGCAGAGAAATGAACGATGTAATCTTTCGTTGGAGGGAGAGTTATATTTCCCAAGTGATGATTTTTGGTTTTTTAATTTTTAATAATGAACCTTTCGAATCGAACGAGAATAAAAACTTTAACACCCCCCCCCCCCCTCAAAATTTGTTGGTTTACGTTTCAACGTACGTAGAACCCGAAAATCTAGCCAATTTTGACGTGATAACGTCTTATAAATTGGTTTACCGGGAGACACTTCAAGAAACTGCGTTACGCTCCGCTCACGGAGGGGGTGCAGCTCGGCGCTCCCTAAAGCGCCCCCCCCCCCCCGCGTCCTCCCCTTCCCCGGCGCTCACAAAAGCGGGAGCGCCCCGCCCCCCTTCCCTGGCACTCACTCCCCCCCCACCCATGGGAAATACCTACTCTGTGCAACTTGACAAAGAATTTTATTTTATCCTTCTTCCTACTATACGAATGAATATTAACATTAAAATTATTTTACCACTCAAAGTCGTTGTCACGTAAAACTTTCGCCCGTATACCGACTTTACAGGCAACAACACAGGGGTTTTGATAAAATTTAGTATCTGGGCTCCATTTGGGTTTTATTTGTGCCCCGAAGCTGTTTGTTGATATCAGTCGCTTCTAAGGGTTTAAAAATAAGGGGTATAATGTTCAAAACGTTCTAGCTCAAAAAATTTTAATAAAAGGTTGTGTTTTTCCAAAAATTTTAAATAGTATTAAATTTTTAGAATCGAATGCGACTACCCAGAGCGCTGTAGGACCAACCGTTCGCTCCCTACGAGAACTTAAGGGTTGGATTAACATTACATCAGATACACGAGTGTAAATCGTAAGGCCTAATCTCCGTTCAAATTTTAGCTGACCAAAATAATGCGATAACTGTTCGTTTCTTCGACTTGTTCTCAGCAACCAGTAATAAAATTTCCTAATTTTCACCCACAACTCTGTATTTCTTTGAATTGGATGTGAAGCGTTTATTTCTCCAAAATACAATTGATTGTGAAGCGAAAATATGATTGGTAGGTTGTGAAAATAGCAACTCTGTGTTCTTTGCAGAAAAATAATAAACCTTTGTGTAATAATTTGCAGCGTTTTCTCCGAGTAGACAAGAAGAGGAGCTCAACGTCAGCACCTAGTTAGGGAAGAATCCCAGAAACATTATGCTTTTCAACATTTTGACCAAGAAGCAAACTTACTAGAAGAATGACTGGAGGGGATTTAAATGTCAAGAGAAAAGGTTGGTACTCTCCCCACGAATGATCCGTTGAAAATCTTGCAGATTATCACTGCGATATTATCTTCAACTACCATTTTACGTCTGAGGTCATCCTGAACAATGTTTCCTATGAAAATCACCATCCTTTAAATAATTTTAGCCTTTGCGCATGCGTATACGTGCATTCCTTGCAACAGTCATAACTTCTACATTTTTCATCCGAATTTTATGAAATTTTCAGGAATTGTTCAGATTGGCGTGTAGATGGTCCCCTATGGAAACCATGGCACCGGATTGATAAAAGTACCTGCACATGTGCAAACGTAAATACCTTGAAACAGCCATGTTTTTTTCCATTTTGGTTCATTATTGAAAATAATGAATCGACCAAGAAAAACAATTGTTTAACACCCTTCAAAATTTACGTTTCATGGTACGTAGAATCCAAAAATCGAATAAAAATTTGGCCGTCCGTCCGCCGTACGCCGTACGCGGCACTTTTGCTACTTAGCATTGACCGATTTTGATGAAATTTGGTATGTAGGCTCCATTTGGGGTCTAGTTGTGCCCCGAAGATTTTGGTTGATGTAGGTCACTTCTAAAGGTTCCAAAATCAATTTTGAAATTTTGAAAACGCCCTAACTCAAAAAATTTTGATATAAAGGTATTTTTTTCCTTCAATTTAAGATTCTATAGAATTTTTAGAATTTTTTGAGACCACGCGGAGCTCTGTAGGACAAACCGTTCGCTCCCTACGAAAATTTAAAGGTTTATATTAAAATATATGTATATATATAAATCAAAACACGAGTGTGAATTGCAAAAGAGGCCTAATCTCCGTTCAAATTAGAGCTGACCGAAATGCGATCGATGGTTGGTGATTTTGATTTTTTTTTCCTTCATATTGGATGGTTGGTGATTTTGTAGACGAGTCATCTATATAGAAAAATAATAAACCATTGTGTAATAATTTGCAGCGTTTTTTCATCCGAATTCGATGGAATTTTTGCAGGAATTGCGTGGTTTGGCATTTAGATGGTCCCCTAAGGAGGTGGTGCAAGGCACATAGGCATGTTTTGAAATTAACTACAATGCATCGGATCATTTAAACAATCTGGTTGTGGATATGAGAAAGCTATGTGCCACACCACTAGGCTGGCGTTTTTTGGTCTTGTTAATGGTGAAACAAATTGATTTGTTGTGGATTTCTGAGTCGTGGATGAACGTAGCTACGTTAGGGTCGATACGACTCGGGTTGGGTCCTCTTAAAGTAAAAGGCTCTTGGATTTTTTCGTTTTTAATTAGCAACAGTTTCGCAGAACAGCTTGTCTGCATCTTCAGGTTAAAAATATTTATAAAACAAAACAACGAACTTAATTAACTATAAAATGGAACAGACTTTAACAGTGTAATATAAAATAAAATTTCAGACAGTTCAACATTCTTATGTACTATACTAATACTTCATACTTACCTTATATTCTCTAGTGTAGTATTCATACATGTGGGTATAAAATTTTTATCAGTCTTATCAGTTTTTATCAACCTCTCTTTCATCTGCTTCAGGCACTATTAATCGAAAACGTCTGCCAGCAGGCTGGAAGGAAAAAAGGGGGTAGGTATTTGTGAACAACAGGTGTTCCAAAATAAGTAATAGTAGGGTAGGTAGCTGGTATTCACTTTGAAATATAGTATATATTACCTAATGGTTGGCTTAGGGATGCCCAGACCACCACCACCTCCTCTGAGGGCATTCAAAGAGAGATAAACTAGATGGGGTATCCAGATAACTTCAAGCAAATCTTCACGACTGAAAAACAATTATTAGCTACTTAATAACAACATATTGGCATATTTCAAGTTAAATATGCAACCACATGAGAGAACAAAAGTAACCCAGGTAGGTTTAACCTTAGGCTGAGTCAGCTATGACAAGTACCTACAGCAAATGTACAGGTACATACCTTGTCCAGTTTAAAATTGTTGTTCTATGTCAAAAATATAATATATAAAGTCACATTTCAGTGGGGAAATTTGAATACTACTGAGGCTACAGAGCACATAAAATGAAAAAAACTTTTGACAAAGGAGAATGAGAAAACACCATTTTGAAATAGATAGATTGTTGAACTGTCTGAAATTTTATTTTATATTACACTGTTAAAGTCTGTTCCATTTTATAGTTCATTAAGTTCGTTGTTTTGTTTTATAAATATTTTTAGCCTGAAGATGCAGACAAGCTGTTCTGCGAAACTGTTGCTAATTAAAAACGAAAAAATCCAAGAGCCTTTTACTTTAAGAGGACCCAACCCGAGTCGTATCGACCCTAACGTAGCTACAAATTGATTTGTTAGAACTATGAACGTTAATGCCATCTCTTGACTGGCGGTATTTATTCTTCTGGCTGCCCATAAAGTTACCTACTCTGTTGTAAGAACTATCAACTGGTGCAGTTTCTGAGTAACATTTTTCAATCAGAATGATACTTCTGGATTAACAAGCCTATTTCTACGAAGTGACTATGGACCGTCGATTCTTACCGTAAAAGAATACTGTTAGCGTTTTCAACGGTTGGAATGACTTGGGTATAGATAATCCTTCCTTGCAACCGATACTTCACTGATGAGTAATTTTTCCGCCTCTGCCTTGCAAATGCAGTCCATTTTACGTACCAAAAAGTCTTCAAAGCGGAACAAGGTCCAGCATGAAGGGAAGCGGGCTCGGGAGATTGTTTGCCATTACCATTTGCTGTACCAACACTTGGTCAGCCTGTTTGCTCTCTGACACCTGGGCCTCCCTTCCCGTTACGTGCTCACCCACCCGGTCATTTCCTTTTGTTCCTGAAAGATCTCTCCTCTTCAATACCCGCACTTTCCCGCTCTTCGTCCCATAAGTAGAGATCTGGAGGAAAGTTATGCATCGTTCATCGACTGGATTTCAGGATTTCACATCGTGAAATTATCATTAAGTTTTTGATCATTTCGAGTGTTGAAGGTTTCTGCATGGACTTCGGCCGTTTATTTGAGGGCATGAACAAATTTTCGCCAAAAATTGAGGGTACCTATTGCACTAAGATACCGAATTCCCCTGGGAGCATTTTCGAGAAAGCTTTGAATTTTATTAATTTTTTTGTACCATTCCTCTTCATTTTGTCTGGAAATCGAGCCGTCAGCTCCCTATGCCTTCCCATAAAGCCTTCCATCTCCACTGACATATATGTAGGCGACCACAAAGATAGTACGAGGCGATTCACCCTGGAAGAAGAGGTAGGGCCCTGGGTTCTCTAGTTACTTCTTCAATCGCCAGGAGGGTTCAGGACGATCCAGGACTAGAGCTATGTAATCGATTTATAATCCGTTTTGAGCCAAGTTATTGTAGAATACAGTTGTTTCTTCATACGCGAGTGATTTATGATCCTGACAACCAACTGGAAGAAGAGGAAATACCGCAGAATGGAATAAAAGTTATCCCATCTCCATCATATATGTAGTCTTTGATACTTCAGGGATCATTTTCAGGTCAAACCTTTTTAAAGGCAATCAAAATTCATACATTTTTTGAATCCACGAAACAAACAGTTTTCCCTCCTCCTAGGAAAACACTGGAGGCTGTCCCACTGATCTTCCACGTGTCCTCTTCAACATGTTAATGATAGTTCTCTTAAGAATTTTGAAGAAAATGTCCGCCTTTCTGATGGGTACATTCAACCCCCTGATTGGATAAATTAATGCTCACCTTCAGGGCTGCGGTGTCATAGTCACATTACTTTCGTCCACCCAGTTTTCACTACATATGTCTTCGGCAACTGTAAAACGCTGCAAATTATTTCACAAAGGTTTATTATTTTCCTGTATAGATCACTCTTCTGCAAAGATCACAGCTTCGCCATTGTCACTGTTTATTTATTTTTTTACCTACCAACCAGAGGTACCTACTACCTCCCTACTTGGGCATTTTTGAAAATTTCAACCCCAACCACCAACCAAATGGAAATGAAGGGTTGAACTATTCTAAATTGCCCTAGTAGGTAGTAGGTACCTCTGGTTGGTAGGTAAAAAAATAGTCCAGGTTCTCCCACAGTGCCCTTTCTCATGGCTGGCTCTGTTATGACTCCTCTATATGCCTTTTTGGCCATGCTTGCCACCACATCCCTGATCTGGTCGTGTCCCTGCTTAACGAGTCCTCCCCAATCTTTTAGTTTTTCAATTTCCTAGCCTGATGCACTAATGAATTTCTAAAATCGTAGAACATTTCAAATTAAGGTACAACTTTTAATGTTTGAGCCCCTGCAGTTTGGAGGAATACTGACCCGGAACGAGGTACGAACGGCGACCGACTGAGATCTCCTTAAGCCGTTTGAATGATTGATCATGGAGGTTGTTGGTTGTTTGGCGTTGATGAGAATCCTTGATGACTCCAGGAACCATGGCGAGATCAAGATCAAGATCGTTTGCACGTTTTGTAAATGGGTTTTGGCCACCGATCCCCATAGCCCACAAGCATATTGCCAGATCGGACTGATGAGCGAATTATAGAGAAGGCGTTTGGAACGGAGTGGCAGAGCTCGTGAGGAACTTGAGCTGCTGAATTCTATTGCGGCATTTGGTTACCAGGCCTTGGATGTGATCCCAGTTTGTAACCGTATATTTGTACAATAGAGTGCGTTGTGCAGGAATTTTAATTCTTGAATTCTGAAAGCAATGTGAAAAACAATACATTACCTCAGTTTACCATACCTTTCTTGAGTGAGTAGGAGCCTTCCCATCCACGACAGTGAGTGGAATTCGAAGAACTAAAAATATTTCTGCAATAATGTAGTTATGATTCCTCTATAATTTTCCCATAGTAGATCAGAACACAAAAACCTCGACCATTATACATTTTTCTTTCCAGCCAACAAAATAGTCTTACATAATCTGTAAAATATTATTTTTTATTTTTTTTTATTATTAATTATTATTTTTATTATTATAATATTAAAACATTATTTTAATATAAGAAATCAGCCGAACAGGATGCGGTTGGTGACGCCACGGAGACACTTGCCGAGATGCGTAATTCGAGTAATCCGTGGCACTTTTCTCACACCATTCCCCGCGCCAAGACAAGGTCGCAGCAATGACTCTGAAGGCGACCAGAAAGTAGGTAGCAAACTACCCAGTACCTACGTATTTTTGCTCAGCTGGACAAAAAATGTTGTAGAAAAGGCTGCTTCAATCCAGGGATAAAATTGTATGCATAAAAAAACTGCTGCTTCGGTACATAAAGGAAAAATATCTACTGAATTTGATCTTGATAAATTTTCAAAGTTGAAAATAATACCACCGATTATTCAGAATGCTGATTTTCCAAAATCTAATTTCCAAAATCCCCAGCCGTCGTTGAAGGCCAGAATGTTTGAACTACTCTTATTTTAATGATTTAGGGTCAATAAAAGTGTTTCAAGCGGAGTTTTTCGTAAAAGTGTCAATCTTCGAAATATTAAAGCATTCATGATCAGCTTAAAATTGTCTTCAAGAATGTTCTATCAACAATATACGTTTTTGATCAAGAAATGGTTAAAAATATCTTTATCGATCTTCCAAAATTATTCAATTACTCCAGACTGGAACTTTTTAAATTATGTATTACAGCAATTATTTACGTAGGTACTTATTGAATACGCATAAAAATTCATCATCCTGTTCTTTATTACTCAAAAACTATATTGAAATTTGATTGTAATTGATTTCTCCTTTTTGATTTATTATTTTCAACTTTGGAATCGACCAAGAAAAACATCAATTACCTCCCGAAATTTGATGGTTTACGTTCAAAGTTACAAAGAATTCGAACAAAAATTTTGCCGTCCGCCCTCCGTTCCCATGGACAGATTTTGATCAAATTTGGACAAACTTTTCGCTCCCTATCATGACTTAAGGGTTGAACTTACGATTAATCAGAAACAAGAGCGTGAATCCTAAAAGAGGCCTAATCTCCGTTCTAATTGTAGCCTACCAAAATGCAATCGCTGTCCGTTTCTTCGAGTTGCACGCAGTTTTGCGTTCTTAGCAACCAGTAATCAAAGTTCCTAATCAAGGCACCCACAACTCTTTATTTCTTCAGATCGGGTTTGATGCGTTTATTTCTTCAAAATGAACTTGATTGTGAAGCAAAAATGTGGTTGGTAGGTGGTGGCAATGGCAAAGCTGTGTTCTTCGCAGACAAGTGATCCAAACACCAAAATAATAAGCCTTTGTGTAATAATTTGCAGCTTTTTTCTCTTAAATTTCTTATTTTAACGTATTTAAAGGTGGATTTATGAAGGAAGAGGAAGGGTATGAATTAAGAACATCTACATTAATTGTACATTTATTTCGAAGAATATATACCTACCAAGATGAGACAATCGAAGTATTTACAACATAATAACAGGATATGAGTATCGAAGATTTCTGAACGTACTAATTGGTTTAATACATATTTAATACATAGGTATATATTCGAACAAAAACTTCAATTCATCGATCTTTTCAAGGAACGGTCAATATTTCGAAAATTAATAAATAATTGCAATTTGCCAAGGAACAACAATATTATGTACATGTTTTTATTTATGTATTCGAAAAGGTCGAACCCTCAGTTATGCAACCGGGGATCAGTAGAACGTTTTGTTTAACTTTATAACTTATTTACAACGTTGAATCAAAATACTAACGAACGATAGATAGAAAGTTGTCTATTTATACGCAAATATGTACAAAGCCTTAGTTCTTACATTTATCGTGGAATTATCACTACAACGTTTATAATTAATATTGCACTGGACGAGTAACTAATGAGAAGAGATTAGTCCCGAAAATACGTGATGTCGGGTAGTAGCGTTTGGAAGGAGAACAGCTTTGTTTTTTTCAGATAGTCTTTAACGGAAAGTGAAAAATAAATTAATGTACAACGAAATGAGCGAATAGCGAGAAGCTACAGAACATCCCTGTATGGTGTGCTGATGGAGACTAATTTCACGCTATTTGTTTGTTTTTTTCAAAATTGGAACATAATTTCTATGAGTCAAACATATTTACGTTAGTATACATATTTACGTAGTTAACCAAACGTTAAGTTGAAATTTTGATGATTATTGGTGTACCAAATATCATAGTAGAATCAAAGTCTATTATCGTGGAAGATTTTGACCACAAGGATACATGTTTTATATAAGGTTGTTACTTTGAAGTTAACAATCCTTCATGGTAGAACTAGAATGTATTATAGGTACCTAATAATAATAGCGGAGGGCTCCCAAATTGAATTATACAAGTTTCTGTAACGTGCTAACTCATTACTTTTATTCTTTTCACCCACGTATCGACTGTTTTTCATAATTTATATTGCATAATCGCAATTGAGATCTTTTCTAAAGTCTAGGAAATCTAGGAAGCTATCTTAATGCAACAAGATATTTTGATGTCATGCAGATGCATCCGTTAGATCGAATAAGTAATATTGAAACCGAGGTTCGTCGTCTGAGCGTCTCCCTCACAGAATTCTTTGATGAAAGTGGTAAATTGCCTGGCATAGTTCAACATTTTCGAAGATTCGAGTATTGATGCTTTTCGTGTGAATTGAAACTTCAGGGCAGGCAATGAATTCCGTTAGTGGAGGAAGATTTTGAAAATGAAAAGACCTCACTTTCCAACTCTATTTCAGCTTAAGGTAGAAATGGCATCGAAATCTCGTTAGGTAAAATCGGTATAGGTGTTTTCTCGTGACGTCAGGGATTATCGATATGCTTTAAATAATCGAATCTACACAGATACACCTACTTGTTCGTTGAGGCAGTATCGCGAGCGCGAGGATTATAATCCGTAGTTATAATGAAAGTATAAAATGAATGTTTCGTTCAACTGGAATCAAACCTAGTAACATGTCTCCCACACATGAACATTAGGAAGTAAAAGAATATTGTGAGATTAGGAGGATTGTGAAAGGTGTAAGATAAGAAACTGGTCAATGAGGAATTTCACCATGTCGGAATTTCCAATTTTTGACCCCAAAATCGGATTCAGCACCTCGAAAAACCCCCTAAGGCAAACTTTCAGCCCGAACTTCCTAATTTACGAATAAACAAAACAGTGTAGAAAATACGAATGTTTAAAAAAAACCGGGAAAATGAAGTCATCCTGGAATAGTTCGTTTATGGCCGCTTGAAGCGCTGAGATCGAGAAATCTATAGTCCCCAGATGCAAAATTTCACGAAACAGTAAAGTTCGAAATCGAAAAACTGAAGAAAAAAATAGAAAAAGCAAGATGGGGAAAATTAGGTTTCCCCTGTTTTTGTTTGATAACTTTTCTCTTAGAAAACACGATTTCGTCGTCCCAATGGGCAACACTGGGAGGAGACGGCAATCTGATCAGCCCAATCAGCGAGCGTTCCCGCTTCACGTCCGTTTTCCCGGTTAGTTTTGAAATCAAAAATTTTGATTGTCTCCCAAAAATAATAGGAGACTTATTTTCCGAAATCAGCCCGATTTTCATCTATCACACACCATTAACTATTCAGGAAAAATGCAAACAGAATTCGGTGAAATTCCTCATTGTGGCCGACGTTCGCAAATTTGCACTTATAACTACTACTTCTCAGTTGGCAATGTGTCATAATCGATTATTATGTCTGGAAAACATCACCAATTTGGTTATTCCGTCGTATCGATCGATACAAGTAGTGCGCCGAGAAGTAATAGCGACGAGCGAGCGTCGGCCATCATGGAACAGTCTCATCTCTCACCTTCTCTCAAACCCAGTGTTTGTGAGTTCATAATATCGTCCCCTTCCAGCCAGAAGGGCGAATATAGCAAAAACGCACTTCTCGAGTTTTAGACATGGGTTTTTTCGTTTTTTTCTCCTCTATTCAAATTTGAAAAGCGCGCGAAGATCCAACCAATCAGGAAGAAGATATTTGAAGTCAAAGAGAAAACGTTTGGGGCGAATATGACAAGTTGACAGCCAGTAGGGCGAATATGACTGAAATCTAGGATAAAACCCTTCGAAATAGCCTTAAAAACGTTGCTGTTCACTCTCATTTGTAGCCCAGACCACCAAAAAAGTGGTTCACATCCTGAACACTATCGGAAAAGACAAGCGGAATAATGTGAGAAGGTTATTAACGCTGTCAGTGTTATCGTGTCACCTTTTTACCGGTAGTTACCGTCACTTCTAGCAGCCAGTTGCCGAATGTAAAACTTAAATTTTTTCCAAATTTCGTGTTTTATTTCTCTTTCTTTACTGACTTGAGGTAAACGTGAAGAAAACCAAATACATGCTGGCCGGTGGAAAGAAAAATAGCAATGAAGTTCGAATGGGTAACTACACGTTCGAGTCCGTAGATACATTCACTTACCTGGGTTCGGTTGTCACATGGAATAATGATCTCAACCATGAGATCAGATCAAGAATAATCAATGCCAATAAGTCGTATTTTGGGCTACTGAAATTTTTCAAGAACAAGAACATAACGAGATCGACAAAAGTTGCATTGTACAAGGCCCTTGTAAGACCAGTGCTCACATACGCATCAGAGACATGGACCCTATCAGCAGCTAACCAGAATGCCCTGCTAATTTTTGAAAGAAAAGTGCTCCGTAGAATATTTGGCCCAGTGAATGATGCGGGGGTCTGGCGGTCACGGTACAACCGGGAACTGTATAGCCTGTTTGGGGAGCGAAATGTTGTAAATTTCATCAAGTGTGGAAGGCTAAGATGGGCGGGACATCTTATCAGAATGTCCGATGCTGAAATCCCCAAGAAGGTCCTTAATGGAGAGCCCGGAGGTGCGCGTCGTAGAGGAAGGCCACAGCTGCGCTGGGTTGACGGAGTTGATCAGGATTGCAGGAGGCTGGGAGTTCGAAACTGGCGTACAGTTGCTGGCAACCGAGACGAATGGCGAAAGCTCCTAAGGCAGGCCATAATCCACACAGGATTGTAGAGCCATAGGGTAGGTAGGTTATTTCTCTTTCTTTGCCTAAAATGGATGAAGAGGAAGCAATTGAGGTCTACGATATTGTCGACCGGTGTCTTGTGCAGTGTTTTACAGAACAGCTTTTCTCTGCAGAACAGCTAGACCCTAATACTCAAGGTTTGTGAGTATTTGCTTCAATCTCAGAACTATAGTTAAGTGAAGATTACAGCATGGGTGTTTCGTTGAGGGGGATGAGCTCAGTAACTGAAGCCATAAATGCCCATAATTAAGAAATTAAGTTCTAGTCGTGTTATGATGCTCTCCCAGAAACGGACCAAGAAGACGATGATTGATAACACATACCATTGAAGAGAATTGAACTGAATTGACGGATTTTATTAGGTAGGGGGTTTTCAAGTACATAGTGCTCAATTGGGCAAGTGCAAATAATTTTAATCATGTGAGTTACCAGTTCCATTGTGATTACTTCTTCTATTGTGATTACTTCTTAAAAAAATTAAAGAAAAGTTAAATTTTTGTTTTTAAACCTCCCTTTGGCTACATTTCAATCCCGTGTGGGCTGCATTTTTAACGAATGACACCAGAATGACTGTGTACCTATTTTATATATTTATGAAAGTACCTATTTTTCAAAAATGATCCATGCAGGTATTTTTAAGCCCTGCTTAGCTTTGAATTGCTGACTTACAGATCGGTAGTAAAATTTAAAATTTGAGGATGTCCATGATTGTGTTTACTTTCCAGCTTTGAGTAGGTAACGGAAATAAATGGGGACAGGGAACAGGGGATTAGGGGTTCAGAACAATAAATAACTTCACAGGCAGAGGGCGAATACGACTATAAAATGGAGCGATGTTACAGCGAAAGGGCGAATATGACTAGAGGTATTGAGCCAGTTTACAGCAAAAGGGCGAATATGGCATAGAAATTTTGTTTTTGAGGCATAACTTATTTTGAATTGGTGTTAGAATAAATGCAAGAATATCAATAGAATCTGAATAGAATACAGGTTTTATTCTTACCAAAAACATACTAGTTGGTTTAGAATTGAGAGTCGCTAGAGAAAATCGCGATTTCCCAAAAATTTGGGTTGTGCTGTATACGCCCTTCTGGCTGAACGGGGACGATATGAACTCTGAAACAAGAACTCTGAAAACTCTGAACTCTGAAAAACAAGATATTATCTTGTTTTTTGGGTTGTGGGGATACCTCCTGATTCGGATTTCATCAAAATATCAGAGAAAATTCCTCAATACTGTAAACTAGGCATTGAACTCACTGAGAGACATCCACATCATGGCCGACATTCGAAGGAGGCCGATGTAATCGATTTTTGAAGCATATCGATAGTAAATCACGTCACTATGGAACAACCCTATTGGTTACTAAACCATCCATAAGTTATCGATGTGTGTGCATTAATAGTCTAATAAAAATTACCACAAATGCAGTTAATTTCAGTGTACCAGGAAGAACGTACCTAACTGGTAATTCATACAATGATGAGGAATTCTCAGGGTTATTTTTAATTTTTTGAAGGACTGTCTTATACGGTAAACACTCGTCAAACTAGGGCTAATAGGTTTTTTACAAACATTTTTCATGAAATTTTGACCAGCTGTCTTACTGGCTGGCAGAAATCCCCGCAAAAGTTTGCTCACATTGTGATCCCCAATAACAACATTGGAGTTCTTTGAAACCAGAAATTGACAGTTACGATGAATAATAATAAAGTGAACATTAAAATTTAATGCTCAATAGCGAAAACCCTGAAGTTGTGCACAGGACTCATGTTCGAAGTACCTCTCGGAAAAATCTACCCAAGAAGATGTGGAAATAAATTCACCAATAATTATGATTTTCTCCTTCTTCCAGCCATTCAAGTCTAACGGAACAGACAAATAAACTACTCAAAATTGGAAAAGAGACCACCCAGAAATCCACAGGAATCCACCACCCCGGAGGACACCTCGTGGGTTGATATGATTATCAAAGATTCGAAACAACCGAGGGAGGTGATTGTCGGTTGTGGCACATAGCTTCCCCGTGTCGATAACCCAATTGGGTAGATGAACGTAAAACCCTTGGAATAGCCATAACGTCAACTCATTCCATCCGAATTCGATGAAATTTTCGGCGGTTGAGCGGGTTGAGACTCTGGAGTTCCCTATGGCAGTCATCGACATGTGATCACCATGTGACTGAATTGAGAAAAACTAGTGAGCATCAGATCATCTATACAATCGGGTTATGGATATCTATGTGCCACTACCGATTGGCTGAAGTTTACGGTTTTTTCCGAAAAAAAAACTTACATGGCAGAACGAATTTGAACCATTTACAAGTCCGAAGACGACAGCCAGGCAGTAAAACGACAACTTTAACTTACGCGTCAAATTCCTTTCAAAATAAAATAATTTTTTAAAAATTTAAATGAAAAAAAATTGAATGCGGATTTAAGTTTTTCTATCCTTGAAAAGTGAAAACGTCGCTTCCGCTACCTTGGTAGACTCGATAGCAAAATATGCCTAAAAACAAACCTTTTTTCGCAGAAAAATTACAATTTTCTCAAAACTTTACGTCAACAAATAATAACTGAATGTACCATTGGAAAGGAGAGATCTTCGGCTAGTTTTTTTTTTTTTTTTTTTTTTTTTCAATGGTATCCACATACGACAAATTATTTGAGTTTATTTTGTAAATTAAGAGAATAGATGCATTTTTAATGAAGAGAGGTTGAAAACATAAAATGTTGCAAATTAGTTGTAGAATCGACCTCTGGATTTCTGCGCACCGTCGTGTTTCGACATTGAATGTGAGTTATTATTTTAAGTTGTCTGAGGTTGGATCTAGTAGGGACCTACGAATTGAATCGAGAAGTATGAAATCCTGGATACAATTCAACACGAGATTTCTCCCTTATCTCTTTTAAAAGAATTTGAACCTTCAGAAGGACACTTTATCGGTGATTTCTGTCAAAAATTCGCCGTTTAAACCGACATGTTTTAATGTTTAAAAAAACTAGCATGTTTTTTGAGTTTCATGTATCTGTAATGTATTTAACCCAAGAGAATTCCTCTTTAACTGCCTACTATTGTATCGTAATTTCGATTTCGCTGTTTATTTCAATTATTTTTTTGTCCATTCAATTGTTCAATCCATTGCCCTACCCTGAGTACCAAATGGAATATCGTTGATTATTTCTCGTAAAATGACAAATATTTCCGGTCTTTAGATGAGGCGACGATGAATAGGTCATAGTTATACGTAAATTGACAGCTACTGATGGAACTACGCTACTTCGAGGTCTTCGTCGGAGTCGGACTGATGAAGACGTTGATTAGCGATGTCGACGGGGAGGTTTCTGGACAGACTGACGGCGTCTTCCTGCAGCTTCCTCAATCTCTCCTGCTCTTCTCTCTTTTGCTTCCTCCATTTTGCCCTCCGATTCTTGAACCAGACCTGAACAATCGCAAAATTACGTTCGATTTAGTGACTCAATTAATTAAAATTAAATATCAATACCTAGTAGTAATGTAAAAGAAACCATTCCTATTCCCAAACACAAACATCATGAGTGTATCATTTCTACGTGTTAAAGTAAATACTTTTACATAAGACATCAACCTGTCTAATTTTGTCGATTTTTTTCTATGTTTATAAGAGTACATTCACAATTTTAGCACGGAACATGATTTAGCCTAAGTGTACTTGGCCCACTCTTGTACATCCTGTTCACTAGCGACCTACCAGAACGAAAAGAAAGCTGGTAGCAACATTCGCAGACGACACAGCTGGGCTTGCTGTCGAGAAACAAACCACATCACCATACCTAAACTCAGAAGATATCCCAAGCTACTCCAAGGCTGGACATTCACGTGGAGGATCAGGTTGAATAAAACGAAATCTGTTCATGTCCACTTTACCAACCGCAAGCTTGAATATTTTCCAGTTCATCTGAACGGCAAGACTGTACCATACGCCACCGAACCTAAGTATCTTGTAATCACCCGATGCAAAATTGAGATGGAAATCTCACGTTAAGAAAAAGAAGACAGAACTTGGGCTCAAATTTAGGAAAATGTACTGGTTGATGGGTCGACACTCCAAAGTGTCGATCGAGAATAAATTAACCTTGTACAACCAAGTCCTTAAGCCTGTCTGGACTTATGGAGTGCAGTTGGGGACTACCCATAGCAGATAGCTCTCCCGGGGGGTCGGACTTCCACTTTCTGCTCGCAGGCTGATAGCCACAGCACTTCCTCAGATTGGCAAGCGGTTGCGGAAGGATGTAAGGCGTACAGAACACTAGGGGAGGAAATTATTCTCATGAAGCTTCATAGTACCTATTGACCATTCGTTGTCCAATTTGGAGAAAATGAGGGCCACAGTGTCAATTGAATGAAAAGCTAAGGATTACATCAACACAGCTCGAAGGAAGAAAGATAAAAAACGTCTGCCAAGTGGGTGTGGCTTCTTCGTATCCATAACCCGATTCTATAGATGATCCGATGCATAGTAGTTAATCTCAAAACATCAATCTCTAAGTACCTTCCACTACCCTCATAGGGGACCATCTACACGCTACACCGGATGGAAAATGTGGAAGTTATGGCCGTTACAGTGAATTCACGTTTGCGCATGCGCAGAGGCTACCATTAGTTGGGGGAGATGATTTTCATAGGGACCATCCACATGCCAATCTGAACAATCCTAGACAATTTCATCAAATTCGGATGAAAAATGTAAGTGTAATGGCTGTTACAAGGATTTTACGCTGCGCATGCGCAGAGACTACTGTCAATTTTAAGGCCATGCTCTTCAATGGGGACCATCTAATACCTAATCCGCATAATCCCTGAAAATTCTATTGAAAACGGATAGAAAATGTAGAAGTTATGGCTGTTACAAGGAATTAACGTTCGCGCATGCGCAGCGGCTAGTATCAGTCCGGGGGTGATGATTTTCATAGGGGAACATCTACAACGTAATTCGCATAATTCCTGAAAATTTCATCGAAATAGAATGACAAATTTGGAAGTTATGGCTGTTACAAGGATTTCATGACAGACACACAGACAGACAGGCACACAGACACGGAACCAAAATTGTTCAGGAAGGTCTGAAACGTAAAACGCGAGTGGAAATTTCGATTTTGGAGAACTTTTTTTCGACCTTGAAAAGTGAAAACAATGCTTCCACTACCTTGGTAGACTCGGAAGCAAAAACTCCAAGTGACTTGCCCAAATCCAGCGATTATGCCCAGTACCTCCATGACACTTAAGTCGCCTTATTACACCCTCCATTTGGGCTTGCAGATCAGCTGATCTGACACGAACCACCAATGCGCGCGACAGCAAGGATTTCAGTACCAACCACCCAAAGAGTTACGCGTTGTTTGTTGAAAAACTGAATGGTGTGTAGGGATGGCTTATGGAATGAAATATATCGATAGGGATACCACAGATCAAATGATACATCGTCAATGATATATCGATACCTACGATATAACGCAGAAAATATATCGATAAATCGGAAGATTTATTTGGAAAAACGTTTTGAAGTAGGTAGGTGAATTAAACGTTTTAAAAATATAAAAAATTAATTTAGGAAGATATTTATCTACATATCGGAAGATCTACTTGGAAGAACTTGAAGAAGCAAGTACGTAGGTGAATTGAAACGTTTCTAACATCATTTTGGAAGAAATATATCGATACATTCGTCATATCGGAAGATCTATTTGGAAAAACCGGGTGAAATAAGTATTAACCTACTTTCAAAAGTTACTGGGTATGAATTATCGAAATTAATAGTTTAAAAACGAGAAAAAAGTGCGAAAATTTCATTGCAATGTTGATTTATAAATTGACATGAGTATACTGTAGACAATCATGATCCTTCAAAATTGAAAATAATTGTTGTGAAAACATGCTTCACTTCGTATAGTAGGTAGTTTTAATATAGACTAGCCTCCATAAATTTTGGCTCAAGTCAAGTAATTGAGGCTTGAGAGCCTCTGTAGGTGTAAACCAGGGGTGCTCAAACTTGAACTGCTGGCGATCTACCTCAATATTTTTAGACTACATACGATCGACTCTGAGAGACTGCAAGTGTGTGTAATGCAGGGTTGTCGTACATACACGATACACCCTACCTACCTAGGTAGGGCGTACCGTAGCATATATAGATATTAGCTTTCTGCACAATATAGGTACATTATTTTAGTCAAGGTTTGGGTTAGAGTTAGTTAGGTTCTTCTCTACAATATCAATGAAAAAACTCATAGTTATTCAAAATTGCGAGTTTATTGGTTGTTACAAAACAAAAGAGTTACATATGGTGTTAAACTTAACTAAAGAGTGGCTTTGGATGTTGAAGCGTGGCACTGCATGTCCTCAGCATCCTTTTCATAAGATGGTCCTACGTAACCACTGAGTGCTAATCGCAAGCATGATGACATGATCGTCAGTTAGTCGATTGCGATATTTTGACTTAATTATCTTCATTTCAGAAAATGCAGACTCGCACAAGTAAGTTGACCCAAAAAATGCCGTCAGTTGAAGGGCGATTTGCCTTACATTCGGATATTTACCTTCAGATATACAACACCAGAAATTTGTATCAGATGCTGTAGCTTTGAGATGTATATATGATGTAATCTGCACCAACTCATTTTCAACAGAACATGAGTTCATATTAAACTGACTTGCTATTTCAGTAGCTAATTCCTCAATGTTTTTACATGAAAAAGGATAACTCATAAATTATGCTATATTTTCCAATTTACTGCAACCATAAAAATGCATTTCGAATTGTCCCAAAATATTTGATAATTCAGCCTCATACGTATCATAATTCAACTGAGGAATCCTTGCTTTCAAAGACGGACAAAATGTACTGTATACTGTCTAGTCTAGAAATAACACGGCTTTTCTTTGAAAAGTGCCGCGCGTTCCTTTGCTAAAGCCACCTTTTGCCGCAAGCAGTGTTATTTTATTACGTAATACATTTTTGTAGTTTAGTTACCTACCTACTTATTAAAATTTTTTTTCTTCTCGAGATCTACCCAAAAAGCACTCGCGATCGACCGTTTGAGCACCCCTGGTGTAAACTATGTGCACAATCATGTCTGAGCTGAAGTCAACAGTCTGAAATCTACCCATCAGTTGGTACCTACAAAATTTGGAATAAAATTACTTGCTGTTATTACAGGTACAGGCATCCCTTCTCATCCATTCATTTCAATATTTAATTTTCACTTGTTGAAAACAAGTCGCGATATATCGGTCAATATATCATTATTGACCGATATTATCGGTTCTACATATCGATATAAATATATCGATATATTGATAGGAAAATCATATGTGATCGTGGTTGTTTGTGTTGTTAAAGTTGGGAAATCTTGTTGTTAAGACGGAATCGTTTGGAAAAGTGATGTTCTTCGAAAATTAGTTGTATTTTGTAATTTGTGACAGTTTTGTTGTTGAATAAAGCCGTTAGGTCTTTCAGTTGGTTATTGACGTCCATTTACTACAATATCAATCGTAATATATCGATATATCGTTGCCATCACTAAAGGTGTGCAGCTATTTCTTTCTGATTTCGTTCTTCTGCGCGGAAATTAGAATCATCGGAACGACGAATTTTTCTTTAAAGACTCAGTAGATTCAGATCTACCTCCTACAAAAGCTCGTTAAATTCCCAATACTAAAGTTTGAAGGTTGGTCGATTCTGATCCACCTGTTGGAACTGTTGTTTTCATCAAATGAAGCAGGTCAATTATTTATGGGGGCATCAAAGAGAAGTTGAAGGGGGCGGTGAGAACTGTGTAGGTGGAGAGATCTGTGGCTGCCCCCAAGTGAGAGGAAGCTGTTAAGAAAGCTGAGAGAGACCGTAATGGGCGTAAAGAGCTGTAACATTACATGGACAAACACTTGGGAAGACGGCGGCCTCGTGTGAGTGCGTGGTCGGCCGTGAAGACGGCGCTGGTGAGCGTGAAAATAGGGGAGCGGGAAATCAAGTATATCCTTCAGACAACAACTCGAAAGAAGGAGGGAGCTGCTCGTAATAGGGGTGAAATTGAGACTACAATCATTTCACAATGGTCCCCGTCCTTGTATTTCCACGGGGGGTCTCCAATTACCAAACATAACCACTTGAATGATCCCCTCTGCTTCCATCACTGCCATGACAGTTGCTGTCTCTGACAACACTCTTGCAGGACTCGCCTACTGAGACAATATTGCGACACCTGAATTCTTCCTTAATAATGTAAACACCGAACTCCTTTGTACGCGATCTTTTGGCCCAATGTTTTATTTTTATAACATAATATGTTATTATTGTATATTATACAATACAGGGTGTAACACTATAAGAACGTCAACCCGAAGAATTTCGATTCTACAACTAATTTCCGATCGAAAATGCCTCCTGGCAATTTTCGTTTAACCTCTTGTTTTTCCAAGTTTTTTTTGAATTTAACGATTTTTTTTTTTTCTTTGATATTTTATATCTTTACTATGGCACATAAATGAAAAATCGTCACGCGGGGATCGTTACGCGTTACGCGGGGAGCGTTATGAGGGGAGCGTTACGCGGAAATTTCTGATGGTTACCGTACTAAAGACATAAAATGTCCCAATGTGTTGCAGACTCGTATGCAAGTTTTCTCTGTTCCTTTTCTCTTTTTTTTAAACCTTATGTCACTAAAACATCTGTAACTCTATTCGGATGCAGTGAACAATTTAAACTAATTATACCGTTGAAAAGTGCGTTAAATTTCTCATCTCCCTGTTGGAAAAGCAAAGTTTTTTAAATAGGCGAAGCGGGTGAAAAATGAACTTGAAGAGGAAAAATTGCCAAATCTTGAAAATCTCATCTTTTTTCAACCGCTCAGAAGTCCCTGCTTTCCAGCGTGTAAATGCTTGTCTGTAACAGGACTAAAAGTTGCACCAAAAGCTCACCTTTTCAAAGGTTTAGTCATTTTCATTTGTAAAGTAGGATTTACTACAGAACTTTGTGTTTGAACGCGGAAAAACGTGAATTTTTTCAACGGAATCGACGCTCCGGCTAAGACGGTCTGAGGGTTTCGCCGACGGGAGCCAGCGAGGCCTCCCGAAACCGAAAATGACTAAACCGTTGGAAAGGTGAGCTTTTGGTGCAACTTTTAGCTTACAGGCAAGCATTTGCACGCTGGAAAGCAGGGACTTCTGAGCGGTTGAAAAAAGTTGAGATTTTCAAGATTTGACAATTTTTCCTCTACAAGTTCATTTTTCATCCATTTTGCCTATTTTAAAACTTTGGCTCTCCATCAGGGAGATAGGAAATTTAACGTACTTTCCAACGGTATAATTAGTTTTAATTTTTTACTGTACCCAAAGGGAGTTTGAGTCGTTTTAGTGACATAAGGTTAAAAAAAAATTCAAATCGTAAATTTGAAAAAACTTGGAAAAACAAGGGGTTAAAAGAAAATTGCTAGGAGGCATTTTCGATTGGAAATTATTTGTAGAATCGAAATTCTTCGGATTGATGTTCTTATAGTGTTACACCCTGTATAGTGGGTGTAGCACAAAACTTCCTCGCATCTGTAGTGGATATCGCAACATTACACCCTTGGGACTTGAGGTAGAAGAGGAGGGATTTCGGCCAGTTAAGCAACAAAAAAGAAGCCATCCAAGATTTCCCAGTGCCTCTGTCAAGAGCTTAAGAGATTTCTGGGAACTTTCATGGACGGTTCATTCCTAAGGGGGTAGAAGCGCAGATCCCTCTGTTTGAATTGGTTGGAGGAAATAAGAAGCTGGATATAAGACACCGGTACTTATAGAAGGTAATGGGTACCACAACATTACCCACTACACTCCAAGTTTATTGTTGCACAGTGTATCATATAATACTACGTCAACTGATTGGGACTGGGGTCAACCGGGATAGGCCTAGGACCGGCGTCGGGTGTGTCCTGGGCGTCCTCCCCATTAACTTCTTGTATTTTCATTTTCTTATTTATGGCGGAGGGGGCACCGATTTTGAGACATATGTGAGGCGGAAAGCGAAAAGGGACCTCTTGTCAGCGTTCGTCGAAATGGAGTTATTGCTATTTTATCAATCTATATAGATTTATGAAGAATTTAAGAACAAAAGCAACCTTGTAGCTCAAAAAATGACGAAGCTGCAGTATTTCAGTGTTTTATAACGGAAAAAATGGATTTTGAAAAACGACCATAAACTTCAAAATGCTACCTTAAATTCTTAGATTCTTAAATCGAAATTTTCTTATTTAGGTTACTTTCGATTCGATTCAATCTTTCAGGCCTATACACTTGGGTTCTAGAGGGTCCAAGGATCAATAATCGATAGAAAGTGAAAAATCGATACTTTCGACCTTCTTCCAGTATTTAGCCATCTCTTCGAAATCAGCTTTGCCGACAAGAGGTCCCTTTTCGCTTTCCGCCTCACATATGTTTTTTTTTTTTTTTAAGTAAGAAGTGTCAATGGCAAAGCTGTGAACATTGCAGACGAATGATCTATTCAGAAAAATAGTAAACCTTGTGTAATAATTTGCAGGGTTGTTTCCTTATCCAGGCCGGTGGTAACTCTTGCGACTGTAGCGATACCGCAAAAATGCCTACTCAGTGCTGAGTCAGTCACGTGACAAGGTATCAGCGGGAGTAGTTGATACGAGTTGATGATAGTTGATGCTACTTTCCCTAATTTGCTCTCACATTTCAAGTTTGAAAAAAAAAGTTCTCCAAAATCAAAATTTCCTCACATGTTACACACGTTTCAGGCCTTCTTGAACGATTTTGGATCCGTGTCTGTCTATCTACGTGTCTGTCTGTAATAACTATAACTCTAAAGGCGCGTCCACACCAGTAACAAAACGTGTTACAAACAGTTAAATAGACAATGTTATGTAACTTGTTAGATATTCAACGGAAACAATGTTTTATAACACGATGTTGTGTAACATTTTTTGTGTTATATAGCAGGTTACACGTTACCCACAGGTTGTCGGTAAAGATCAAAGGAAGTTAGATAACTTGGTGGTATGACAAGTTGCAAGCTCGTCCACACACACCTGACCCCCACTTTGTGACAACCTCCTCCTGATCAGTTGATGGAAAACTACCTTCAAACTACCTGTGTTTTTGTTGGAGCCAATAAAGGCCCCACAGACTTCTGGAACAATCTTGGAAATACTCTGCTTTGAGATCTTGAAGTAACTCAAGCTTCGATAGGAATCACCACTCGCCAAAAATCACAGGTGCTCTTGCAGGTGCAGCACATCGACAATAATTGTGACCTGCTTTGCTCGGGCGACATTAATCAAGAGATATTCAAAATCAGAACTGCTCATTCGAGCGAAATTCTTAAAACTCCCATCATCCCTGATTCCCCCACTAAGGGGATCTCTAGTTCTCAAATGATTGAAAGTGTTGCATTTTGGTTTATTATTTTCAATAATGAACCTTTGGAATCGACCAAGAAAAAAAAAATTTTTAACCCCCCCTCAAAATTTGATGGTTTACGTTTCAAGGTACGTAGAATCCAAAAATCGAATAAAAATGAAGATGAAATTTGGTATGTAGGCTCCATTTGGGGTCTAGTTGTGCCCCGAAGATTTTGGCTGATGTGGGTCACTTCTAAGGGTTCAAAATTAATTTTGAAATTTTGAAAACGCCCTAACTCAAAACCTTTTGATATAAAGGTATTGTTTTTCCTTCAATTTAAGATTCTATAGAATTTTTAAAAAATTTTGAGACCACCCGGAGCTCTGTAGGACTAACCGTTCGCTCTCTACGAGAATTTAAGGTTTGGACGTACGATAAATCAGAAACACGAGTGTGAATCGCTAAAGAGGTCTAATCTCCGTTCAAATTATAGCTGACCGAAATACGATCGATGTTTTCTTCCATGTTGGTTGGTTGGTGGCTTTGCAGACGAGTGATCTATAGAAAAATAATAAACCATTGTGTATAATAATTTGCAGCGTTTTTAAAACGTGCTTTATAGCATGTGTTGAAACAATTATCAACAGCAACACACTTTGCTATTTGTGTGGACGCGCCTTAATAACTTTTTTATTTATAATCCGATTTCAATGAAATTTTCAGAGATTTTGCGGATTGGCGTGTGGATGGCCCCCTATGAAAATCATCGCCCCCAGACTAATAGTAGCCACTGCACATGCGCAAACGTGTATTTCGTTGTTACAGCCATAACTTCTACATTTCCCATCTGATTTCGATGAAATTTTCAGGAATTACGCGAGTTGGGGTGAAGATGGTCCCATATGAAAATCATTGACACCAAATCAAAAATATTTTGTGCGCTTGCGCAAACGTGAAATCCTTGTAACAGCAATAAATTCTACATTTTCCCAACAATATTCAGAGATTGTGCGGGTAGACGTGTAGAGTGCCCTATCGATACCTTAAAACGCAAAGGGGCTATGTCCAAAAACGGAGTTTTGAGAATAACGCTGGAAAAGTTTTCACCAGTGCACAATTCCTAAGATAATGGCTTATTACACTGAACTCTTTAATTTCTTCAAGAAATTTTCAAGCTAAAGTCGTCAAGAATGTCAATAATAGTTTTGTTGAATTTGTGTTTTTCTGAATTTGAAAAAAATTAAAAATGTAGAAGGTGGATGGACATAGCACCTTTGTGCTTTAAGGTGTCGCTATGAGGGTAGTGCAAGAGAGAGTGTACCTACTTAGAGACTGATGTGGGATAAGCTGCTGATGGGAAGCTATGCGCCTGATAACTGACGTGAGAAGCTATGCGCCTCACCCACTTGGCAGACTTTTTTTAAATCGAAAATTCGTTACAATATTAAAACAGAGAGGTCGAGAAGGGAAAAATTCTTGATTTTATGCGGAGGGTTTGAGAACAATAAGTCGTAGATCGCTTAAATATTTCAGCTCCCCGAACTTGCCGAGTGATGTAATTAAATCCGTTTTAGCCTCGTAAAAGGGCGGGTGAGCAGTATTGTATGAAAGTTCGAACGTGTATTATTAATCTAGGAGTGGAGGGGGTGTAGAATAATTTGTGTGTTTGTGGGTTGCGGGCGAAGGATTCGGGCTGTAAACCTTCGTCAGAGCCCCGGGATTATTCTATTACACAGTATCAACAGCGGCTGTTTGGTCAGAAAACATCGACGCATTGTTCGCTTCAGGTTCGGGAGATCAAAAATTCAAGCCATTTCCCAGCGTAAACTACCCCTTAACCGCCCTTTAACCCGCGGCGGGCTGTAGACATCGGCAGATTGTAATTAGTGGGTTACCCGCTGGAACCCTTCCCTCGCTTTCTAGGGTTTCCCGGTTGAGATTGATATTTCGAGTGGTATGAAATCTCGGTGGGGGGGGGGGGGGTAGAAAACAACCCCTCGGGCTTCTAAAGCGCCACTAAATAATCATGCGGCTCTAAGTCTAATCTTCTTGTTCCTCCACGTGATCGACCGGCTTTGTGACTCTTTCACAGAACACAATGCCGGCTGCTGTAACCATATTGGGTGGGGGGGGGGGAGACTGCGAATTGTAAAAGAAAATGTTAACAAAATATTGTGGTACGTCAACTAATTGGGAACGGGGTCAACTGGAATTAAACTAATTCTTTGCCGAGCTTTCCAAGGAAATTCCATGTTTTATCGAACTTCAACATCAACTCCAAGCATTTTGGTTTATTAATTTTAGATGTTTTTTAATTAAAGAATAAACCTTTGGATTTTTTTTTTAATTACTCAAAAGATATATTTACGTATAATCTCAACAACCATAACAACAACTTGGGGTTCAAGACTAACTACTGCAAAAGGTCGTAGATTGATTCAAGCAATCAATGATAAAAACTGCGGAGCATTTTCAACCGGGAAACCAACATACTGCCCACAAGACCCCGACAAGACACCCGATCTGATTGACTTTTGGTTTAATATTTTCAATAATAATAAGCCTTTGGAATCGAGCAAGAAAAAAAAATGTTTAACCCCCCTCAAAATTTGATGTTTTACGTTTCAAGGTACGTAGAATCCGAAAATCGAATAAAAAAATTTCCGTCCGTCCGCCGTACGCCGTACGCGTCACTTTTCTTAGCAACACTGGACCGATTTGGTTCAAATTTGGTATATGGGCTCCATTTGGGGTCTAGTTGTGCCGCGAAGCTTTTGGTTGATGTCAGTCACTTCTAAGGGGTGAAAATTAAGGGTTGAAAATTTCAAGAGTGCCCTAGCTCGAAAACTCTCGAAATAAAGGTATCGTTTTTTCACCAATTTTAAATAGTATTGAATTTTTAAAAATGTTTGAGACCACCCGGAGCTCTGTATGGCAAACCGTTCGCTCCCTACGAGTACTTGAAGGTTTTCCTTCGATAAAACAGAATCACGAGTGTGAATCGCAAAAGAGGTCTAAACTCCGTTCAAATTTTATCGGACTAAAATGCGATCGCTGTTCATTTCTTCGATTTGTATACAGTTTTGCCTTCTGCGTAACCAGTAATCAAATTTCCGTATGAAGCTTTCTATTTTTCGAATCGAGTGTGAAGGGTTTAGTTCTTTCTAATAAACTTGATTGTGAAGGTGTGAAGCCAGTATGGTGTGGTAGGTAGTACCTACCAATAGTTGGTAGGTAAAAAAAAAGTTGGTTGGTAAAAAAAATGTCAGTGATGAGAGTGAAGAAGATCTTCTCGAATGCTGGAGACGCCTGGAAGAGCTGGATCAGCTGTGTGAGCTCCAAAGCCATTTTCAATCCTATTGAATGGAAGAGCTCTTCCAGGCGTCTCCAGCATTCGAGAAGATCTTCTTCACTCTTCAGATCACTGATCAGCTGAGTGAGCTCCGAAGCCATTTTCAATCCTATTTAACGCAGGAAGCTGAAATTTGAGAGGGGAGGTCAAGGGAGAATACAGATGGTGGTAGGTGCGATTGATGGAGAACCAGTGATCTATACAGAAGGGTGATCTATACAGAAAATAATAAACCTTTGAGCAATGATTTGCAGCGTTTTTAATTAGTCAAAAGATATATTTACGTATAAACTCAATAACCATAACAACAACAGTAACAATTTAACCAAAAGAGTATCTACACTGCATGCAGATACATCTGTACATAGATATGTCTAATGATGGCAATTTAAATGATGAGCTCACTCAGCTGATCAGTGACCACTCAGGCACCTTCAGCATTCTCCATTGACCCGCCCTCTCAAATTTCAGCTTCCTGCGTTCAACAGCATCAGAAAAAACACGTTGCATTGTTTTGTGTGTCGAAAATTTTGGAATGACCCCCAGAACTAAGACATATCCATGTCAACAAGTGGGTGAGTTCACATTCATTTTGATGGGACGTCAATTGAATTTTGAATTCACTAATTTGAAATCTAAGATGTTGAAGTTTATATGGGCATCAGGGCTCCGTACTCTATAAACCTTTGGAATTGAGCAAGAAAAAAAAAGTCTGTCAAGATGGATGTGGCACATAAGTATAGATGATTCGATGTATTATTGCTAATCAATCTCTAACTATCTTGTACTACCCTCATGCCTCACCTACACGTCAGTTAATGCTCTTTAAAGAGTTTTATACACTTGCGCACTCGCGGAAGCTACTGTCAATCCGGAGCTTGATTTTCATAGGGGACCATCTACATGACCACCCGCACAATCCCCACAAATTGCACCGGAACCGGGTGGAAAATGCAGAAGTTATGGGTGTTTCAAGGATTCTACCTTAGCGCATGCGTAGAAGTTTCAATCAATCCGGAGGCGATGATATTCATAGGGGACCATCAACACGCCAATTCGCACAATTCCTGAGGACTCCATCGAAATCCGTTTGGCGCGTTGCAAGGATTTCATGAAAGATACAGACAGATAAGCACGGAACCAAAATGGTGCAGAAAGGTAAAAAAAGGAACGTATGTGGAAATTTTGATTTTGGAGAAAAAGCTCCTTCTACCTTGGCAGACTCGAAAGCAAAGTTCTCCCCCCCCCCCCCACAATTTGATGATTTACTATCCATGATACGAAGAATCCGAAAATCGAGAGCACCATGGACCGATTTTCATGAAATTTGGTAGATATATGGGCTCCATTTCATGAAATTTTCGTAACGACTTAGCTCAAAACATTTTGACATAAAGATAATGTTTATTCGTAAATTAAAATATTATTGAATTTTTAGAGTCGAATGAGACCACCCAGAGTTTTATAGGAGAATCTCTCCCTATGAGAACTTAAGGGGGTCTTCAGTCGGTCGCCGTTTGTCCCTCGTTCCGGGTTAGTATTTCCCGATATTGCAAAGGCAAAAACTTTTTAAAATGTAGCTAAATTTGAAACATTCAAGGATTTCAGAAATTTAATAGAGCATGGGCCTAGGGAATTGAAAACTGAAAGATTGCCACTGGAATCATCAAAATTGAACAATAATTGCCAGAGAAAAACGCTGCAAATTATTACAAAATGGTTTATTATTTTCTACACAGATCACTCGTCTACAAAATCACCAACCATCCAATATGAAAAGAAGAAAAAAAAATAATAAAAAAATAATTAAAAAAAAAATAAAATAAATCAAAAAAAAATCGAAATCACCAGCCATCGATTGCATTTTGGTCAGCTCTAATTTGAACGGAGATTAGGCCTCTTTTGCGATTCACACTCGTGTTTTGATTTATATATATATATATATATATACATTTCAATATAAACCCTTAAATTTTCGTAGGGAGCGAACGGTTTGTCCTACAGAGCTCCGCGTGGTCTCAAAAACTTCTAAAAATTCGATAGAATCTTAAATTGAAGAAAAAACAATACCTTCATATCAAAATTTTTTGAGTTAGAGCGTTTTCAAAATTTCAAAATTGATTTTGGAACCCTTAGGAGTGACCTACATCAACCAAAAGCTTCGGGGCACATCTAGACACCAAATGGAGCCGACATACCAAATTTCATCAAAATCGGTCAATGCTAAGTGGCAAAAGTGCCGCGTACGGCGGACGGACTGCCAAATTTTGGTTTATTATTTTCAATAATGAACCTTTGGAATCGACCAAGAAAAAAAAAATTTTAACACCCCCTCAAATTTTGATGGTTTACGTTTCAAGGTACGTAGAATCCAAAAATCGAATAAAAATTTGGCCGTCCGTCCGCCGTACGCCGTCCGCCGTACGCGGCACTTTTGCCACTTAGCATTGACCGATTTTGATGAAATTTGGTATGTAGGCTCCATTTGGGGTCTAGTTGTGCCCCGAAGCTTTTGGTTGATGTAGGTCACTTCTAAGGGTTCCAAAATCAATTTTGAAATTTTGAAAACGCCCTAACTCAAAAAATTTCGATATAAAGGTATTGTTTTCCCTTCAATTTAAGATTCTATAGAATTTTTAGAATTTTTTGAGACCACGCGGAGCTCTGTAGGACAAACTGTTTGCTCCCTACGAAAATTTAAGGGTTTATAATGAAATATATATATATAAATCAAAACACGAGTGTGAATCGCAAAAGAGGCCTAATCTCCATTCAAATTACAGCTGACCGAAATGCGATCGATGGTTGATGATTTTGATTTTTTTATTCTTCTCTTCAAATTGGATGGTTGGTGATTTTGTAGACGAGTGATCTATATAGAAAAATAATAAACCGTTGTGTAATAATTTGCAGCGTTTTTATTCGATTTTTGGATTCTACGTACCTTGAAACGTAAACCTTCAAATTTTGAGGGGGTGTTAAAATTTTTTTTTCTTGGTCGATTCCAAAGGTTCATCATTGAAAATAATAAACCAAAATGGGAAAACAACTGAATAAACGGGTTTGAAACCCTCCACCTAGATTTTGCTGAAAGTTGTAAAAAGTCAGAAAGCAATAGAACTACGAAATCATTCTTGTTTATCGTCGATGAAAACTCCACATTCTGTATGGCCAAGGCGATGAAAGGAAATACCAAAGCAATAATCAACTATCTTCAATCGAATCCAAACTTTTAAAAAAATCAAGAAAATCGTAACAGATAATGGAGCTCAGTTCATTTCCCAAGCATTCGAAAAATTCGCCGCTGAGCATGGGATCACTTTGACCAGTTACGCTCCATACCATCCAACAGGAAACGGATTAGTTGAAAAAAAGATCAAAGATATCAAACTTTTCTTATCTCTCTACCCCAATTTTTAAGGTGGCTGGAAGTCATGTTTGGAAGCAGCAGTCAATCATTTAAATCGCGCTCACTCAGGGAGTATAGGATGCTCACCTAATTTCAAGACTTGTGGTACCCCTTCACTATTTCCTGCAGATCTACAGTATGGCATCAAGGTTGACATGATTAAAGAGGCGAGTTATCGAAATCGGATCAAACTGTATTTTGATAGGAGACATGCGAAAAATATACCACCAATCACTTCAGGAAATAGAATCCTCGTTCCGGGAGGTTTCGCAAACCAAACTCCACTTGTTGATGGTCCATTTATTGTGAAGAGAGTCATCATGATGAACGACATTCCGAAAACTATAATTTATGAAAATGTATTGTGACAAGAAAGAACGGCTGCACTGTAGAACATTCTTCTTTACCATTGCAGGAGCAATGTCAACTCTAAGTGAGGGGAAGTTTAAAGTGCCTTCAGTAATGATTGTGGAAACGAATATCCGTTGAATGAAATTTGTTGGATTCATAGACCCGACGTCCTCAATATTTTCACAAGTAACTGAAGATTCTTCTCGACGCCTTGGGGGTTGTCTTCTCTCTGGACAAAATCTAGCCATGTGCCCCGGCTTGTTGCAACTGAAACATTGCCTATTTGAGACAAATTGAGGTTTACGTGTATCCGACAATTCTGGAACACTTTCGCGAAATCTCTGTCGCGGCTGACTCTTCCCTAAGAATGCATTCTGCTCGTCTACTTCGACATCATTTTCTTTTCGCGCTTCACTTTCTTCTAGAATTTTTATTTTCAGTGCGTGAGGTGATGGTAAGGTGTCTGATTGTGATTGTGATTGTGAGCAGGTCTTCGTTGATTTGGATGTCCATATTTTCAAGTTTGTCAACTATGTCAAAAATTTCATTCAAATGATCTCTCGCGCTTTCACCTGCTTTCATTCTTTTTAGAACTAAATTCAACAGCAAAGATGCTTTTCTTGCTGGCCCTTTCGACTCATAAATTGAGCTTAGTTTGTCCCAAACATCCTTGGAAGATTTGCACCCCTTTACCTGTTTCAACTCACCCGAACTTATTGTGAGTATTATGTAAGCTTTTGCTTTGCCGTCAGCAAGTTCCCATTGTCTGGCTAGCATCTTCCAGGTGTCATAATTATCCCGCCCTAGCGGCTCAATTTTCAGCATACATGAAGTAATTTTTTTTTCAAGTTTTAAGTCTCATAATCATGTTACAACAATTCACATCGGAATCACAACTTTAATGAAAGGCATATTTTTGAATTATTACTATCGCATAATTAATCTCAAAATTAACAATGCTGATTTGTAAGTGTTTCTCCAAGTACCGGTCTAACAATGTCGCCTAAATTGAAAAGATTCAGAAATGCTTGCATACGAGTCTGCAACACATTGGGACATTTTCATGTCAACCACTACACAACAAGGTAGAGAAGTAAGGTTGTTAGTTCATGTTCCCAAGCATCAAAATAAGAAAACAGTTGATTGTTCTCTACGCAACACAGTGAGTCTAATTTATTTATTTATTGGTCGCGTGAGCAAGACTTGCTTAGTTTTCGTGACGATTTTTCAGTTTATGTGCCAAAGCAAAGACATGAAAATGTCAAAAAACATTTCATTTTACAGCAACTAATAAACAATCAATATGGTTGATGTTCAATAGATACATTGTAGAAGACAATATATCTCAACAGTTATTATATGTTGCTTAACAACCAGAATACAAAAATTAAAATGTAAAATGTGAATAAAAAGAGAGTAGAGTTCTTGGTGGAAGATGTAATGACGTGTTCTTCTGTACTAATTTCTAGTAATCAGTGTTTATACTAATGTTGAATTGTGGGAACACCACAACGAGGAAGCTATGTTGCTCACCCACTTTTAAATGACACAACATACCAACAACTGTGATGATTCCTCGGGGGTCTTCGAGAAGGATTCTTCGGTTAACCCGTTCAGATCGCACTACAACTCGACAGAGTCTGAAAAGGACTCGCATGAAAGAAGGAAGAAAAAAAACCTCACAAAAGCCGTAAAAAGATGAACTTGTGCGGAGAAAGGTTTTTCGGAAAGTGCGTACTGACGCTTTCAAGTAGATTAAAAAGGAAGCCCTTCAGGCGAACAACTGGATTAGCGCTGGGGTGGTCCCTCGGGGGACTCACTCACTCACAGGAGGGACTCACAGGCAGAGAAGCCGCTCCAAACAAATTAGCGGATTAACTTGTCGGAGTTATTGTCCGGTTTTCACGCTTAGCGGACAACACTTGCGGGCGGCGGCGCTTCAAAGAGCGCTACTGGTGGGCGGTCCTGGAGTTACTGGTGCTGCTCCTCCAAGGAAGCCATCTTCCTCCATCAGAGGCGGGTTCAGACGACCTGCGAGGATCAGGCGGCTGAGATGAGATCGCTGAGGTCTGTTCGATGACTTCCTCGAGTGTCGACACCTCCTGCCTTTTAGCGAAGGTTGGTCAATCCAAGTCTTCAAGAATAGAATATTATTCAATTAGGGTAAAAGCACCAATACTGACTTACTTGATAAACCTTAACTTCTCAAATGGGGTTTTCCCATCGATTTACAAACAAGCAATTATAGCACCGTTGTTTAAATCAGGTGATTCTACTCGTGTAGACAACTATAGACCTATCTCCCTGATGTCAAATATTGCCAAAGTTATTGAAAAGGCTGCAAAAATGTTCTTGATCACATTTCTGGAAGAAGGCAAATTCCTTAATGATAGGCAGTTTGGATTTCGCCGGGGAAAAAGTACGCAGGATGCAATTCTCGAAGTTGTTGAAGAAGTAGCGGACGCAATGGATAAAGGAGGCAAATGTATGGCTGTGTTTATGGACCTCCATAAAGCCTTCGACAGTCTACCTCATAGCAGCCTGATAAATGTCTTTAGAGAAAGTACTATTGCACCATTGTTCGTACAATGGATTGAAAGTTATTTGGCAAGTAGGACGCAAGTAGTTAAGATATCGGGTAGTTTCAGTGACTCTTGCTCGTTCTCATACGGTGTTCCTCAGGGAACTGTCTTGGGGCCCTCGCTGTTTCTCGCATACATAAATTCCCTTCTTGCTCTAGATATTGCTGGAAAAATTGTGTGCTTTGCGGACGATACTGCCATGTTGTTCCGGGGAGAAACTTGGGAGGAGGTGGTATTTAAAGCTGAAAATTCTTTGAAAACGGTCGTTCAATGGTTGAATAAGAATAGCTTCAAGTTGAACGTTTCGAAAACAAAGTTTGTCTGTTCCTCTCTTCGTTCGGTGGGTGTCCCTGCGTTAGGGTTTTTGAAATGTCACCAAAGAGAGGAATGTGCAGGCGTTTCTTGTTCCTGTCCAGTAATTGAGCAAGTTGGTACAGTCAAGTACTTGGGAATAGTGGTAAACCAATGCCTGAATTGGAAGGATCATACCTCAACTTTGTGTCGCCGCCTAAGAAGAATGACAGGAATCTCTTTTGCAGTTCGTGGGTTCTTAACTTTTGAGAATTTAAGAAAATTTTATTATGCCTTGGTCCACTCGGTACTGTCTTACGGTGTGGCCGTTTGGGGGGTGCGAGCACGACTACTCTACAACCTCTTATTATTGCTCAAAAAAGCTTGATTAAAATCCTTCTTAAAAAGCACATACGCTTCCCATCTACTGAGGTGTTTCGGGAATTCAAAGTCCCAAATTTTGATTCGACATGTAAAAAAAGATCTCTAATTGTTACATATAAGAACATTAAAGCGGGCATGTACGAATTTTCAAACTTAAACACTCGTAACTACGGAAGCATTAAGCTTCCTTTTCGTTCCACCACAGTGGGTCAGCTAGCGTGCTCGTATAGAGGTGCAAAGCTCTTCAATGAGCTTCCCTCCCAGGTGAGAGAAGCGACCTCCCTACACAAATTCAAGCTAGCGATTGAAAAATTCCTTATAACTTGAATTTTCTGAGCTATTTTCATGTATTTTCGAATTGTTATCTGCACTATGTATCTGTATTTAAGTATATTCCATAATGATGTAATTATGTTCAACTCCTCCCCCAAGCACGAGATTTTCCTCACGTGGGGGAGTAGCATTCAAATAAATGTGTTTGTAGTATGCTGCAAAATAAATGAATGATTTAAAAAAAAAAAATTGGTTGAAACTATTTTTTGTTTTTTTGTTTTGTTTTAAAGAGCGTTTATTTGTCTATATATCAACTGGTTACATTTGAGGTATCGTACATCAGGTAACTATCTAGATATTTTCTTCACATATACATTACGCATTTCTCATGCAAGTGTTAGTCCACTGACTTTCACTACATTAAAGTTGCACTTCACCATCCAAGAGCTAGTGGCTTGGTCCATTTTAGACGTCGGATTGAGTGTTGAGGATTGAGTGTTGTCCAGAAGCTGGATGGCTTCTGGGTTTGTGTGTGCCTGAAGCCTCTTTTCGTAGTTTCTCGCTTATGTTTTTGCTACCTCGCTAATAGTCTCAATTTTGAGGTCCTTGTGGAGGTCAGTACCTTTCTTATTTTGGAACGTTTGAATAATTCTCATGTTATTTTTAGCTGTGCATCCCCATAGCTGTATACCATAGGTCCAAATTGGCATAAGTACTGTTTTGTATAACAGCACTTTGTTGTGTAAGCTAAGCTGTGAATGTCGGCCCAGGAGCCAATACAGTTTTCTGAATTTGATTGTTAGCTGTTCCTTTTCTTTTTGACGTGTTCTTTCCACTTCAGCTTCGTATCTAGAGTCATTCCCAGATACTTAGCTGAGTTGGAATATGAGACTGTGCATTGATTCAATATCAGCGGCATATTTGTAATTTTTTTGTTGGTGAAGTTCACATGAGTGGATTTGGTTTCGTTTAATTTGAGGCGCCATTTTCGAGTCCAATCTCCAATAGCATTCGTAGCTTCCTGTAGCTTTTCAGTAGAGGTTTCAACTGTCTGCAACTGCCAAAACTGCTGTATCGTCTGCGAATGTGGCTATAGTTGTTCCCAATTTGCGAGGAACATCATGTGTATATAGCAAGTAAAGGAGGGGTCCAAGAACACTTCCCTGCGGGACACCTGCTCTAATTTTGTTGAGATTTGAGTATTCATCTTCATTTTCAATTCTGAAGTATCTATTGCTGAGGTAAGATTCCAGAATTTGGCAATATTGATTAGGCAACATCCCTTGTAGTTTATTGTTTAGCCCATCGTGCCACACTTTATCGAAAGCTTGTGACACATCAAGAAATACAGCACTACACAGTTGTTTATTTTCCAGTGCATTTTCAATTATATCTGTTATCCTATGGACTTTTTCAATTGTTGAATGTTATGTTCCAAAACCAAACTGGTGTTGTGGAATTAAATTCCTTTTTTCTATTATGTTTATGACTCTTTTCGTTTAAACTATTAGAAAGCAAAATCATTCAATTCTGCGTTCTACAATAGTCTTCAAGAAAATTGAACTTATAAGTAGTTATTATGAATTTTGAGTGCTTTGTGAACAGTTTGCACGCATTGGACTTACCTACCAACATATTTTTTATATTATCACAAACTAATTTTTTCAGACATGTTTTTTTGCCCCAATGTTGACACATTCGTCCTCAAGAATTCCATACGTTGACATCTGCAGTTCCTAATGTTGACACCCATTTAAATATTGAAAAAGGTGATGTCAACATTAGGAACCGGTGTCAACTTAAGGTTCCACTGCTTTAAATTTTAAAAAACCCCGTAAGTCGTGATTAAGTCGTGCTTGGTGACTAACAGTGTGGTTTCCGTCCTAATCGATCCACGGTAGGTCAAATATTGAGAGCAATATTCACATTGAGAAGGACCCTTGAGAAAACGTGGGAGTTCGGCATCCCAACGTAGCACATGTTTGTTGATTTCCGCAAAGCACATGATACGGTGTTCATAAAAGCAGTCTATGAAGCAATGAAAGACATCAACATCCCAACAAAGATCATAAGACTGACTGAAATGACGATGAGAGCCACGTCCCTCCAAGTTAAAGTGGGTAGATCCCTGTCTAATGAGTTTGTAGTCTACAATGGTCTTAGAAAGGGGGACCCGATTTCCCCAGTGCTCTTCAATATCCTCCTCCAGAAGATTGTTTCCAATGCCACTCTAGACACTAATAGGGGAACCATTTTTAACAAGTCTAGGGTCCAATTTGGCTTTGCTGATGACCTTGACTTAGTGTGCCGTTCAAAACTGGAACTAGGTCAAGCCTTCCAAGCTTTAGAAGGACAGGCTGGTCAGCATGGACTGCAAGTTAACGGGGACAAAACTAAGGTGATGGTAGTGTCTAGGAACAGGGAATCACCCTGAATTTTGCGATATTCAGAGCCGCGAATTCCAGATAGTCGATAATGTTGTGTACCTGGGATCACTGGTGACGAATAAGTGCGAAGAAGATGCTGAAGTGAAAAGAAGAATTGCTGCTGCTAACCGAAGCTACTTCGCATTCGCCAAGCTTCTAGGAGACAGAAATTTGTCAAGAGCGACCAAACTTAGAATTTACAAGACTCTTATAAGATCTGTGGCAACTTATGGGTGTGAGACTTGGGTTTTAACTAAGTCTAATTCCAGGAAGATGGGCTTCTTTGAGAGCAAAATCTTGAGAAAGACACTCGGTCCAGTTTGCGAGAATAGAGCATGGAGGAGGAGAAAAAACAGAGAGCTTGCCGAAATGTACAATGAACCTTCCATCACTGTCCATACCCGAACAAGAGTGTTAAAAAAAGTGTTTGACCCGTAAAAAGAGTGTTTGACCTCAAAAATGAGGGTACACGACCAAGAGGGCGTCCAAGGGCAAGGTGGAGAGACGAGGTAGAGAGTGTTATGAGGCGCGCAAATATACCTAAGATGGAGTGATGACAGAACAGTTTGGAAACGGGCGGTTATTCAAGCCAAAGACCGATTGAGTCTGTAGTGCTACCAGAAGAAGAAGAAGTAAATCGTCATGTACTACAAAATTATCATAATCCAAGTGTCACCTTAGCAATCAAATCAACAGCTCCCCTAATGTTGGCACCGGTGTCAACATTAGGACACACAACTATTCCATGAGACCCTAATGATGACACCGAATTTAACCATGTTTTCCTATTGAAATTTGGGGTTTTAATGCTTACACATTCTTCCTTATGTTATTCTTAGAGCAGACGATGAGAAATTATAATTTTACTCACAAATTTTACTTCAAAAGTCTTAATTTTTTGACTTACTTTTACTTCACTAACCTGCGGCATTTAGGATCTCGGCACTTAGGGATGACCAAAAAGTATCGATTCTTTTGAAAAAACTATCGATATTCTTAGATTATTTTTTTCTCCCAGAACAATAGAAGAATCGATTCGAGAACCCGATTCATTTCGTTAGCTGCTCGAGGGAAATAAGTTATCATCAATAACAGTCATTACAACCAATAACCATCACAACCACAATGGGGAGGGAAAATTTATGAAGATCTCTGCTCATCACAAACTAATGACCAAAATATGAGAAACACCACCACTTCCGTATATCACGATGGAACTTACAATTCATGACGCCATTCAATTATCCCCATTTATATGATCGATGGAAGGATCGTGAAGAAAAATTAGTTGGCTGCCCTTTAAGCAGTAGGTTTACAGCTTTTTAGTGACATAAATTGTCAAGAAATAAAAACATCAATATGAAGGATAAAGGTAGTTGGTTATTTGAAACTTAATAGAATTTAAGTAAACTTTTTTATTGATAAGCATTAAAATTTAGCTCCAGCTTTTAGTTAGGATACTTTTGCTTAAAAAATGCATATTTTGTTGCTTTTCTTAGTTTACAAGGTTGTTGGTGAGGGGAGGATAAAGTGCGGCGGATCCTCAGTTTTCATGGTTTAATTCTCATGCCGAGCATGTTTTCAGCATCATCAGGACACTTTGTTATAATTTGTAAGCACATTGGTAGTAGAGATATGGTAGGTAGATTAATTCCTACTGTGGCCACATCTATTGGCCCAAGCAGTTGAGGTACGGTGCTGAGTTAGGTACGAGTGAGTTTTACCCATTTAAGTTAAGCTAGGCGGTGTACAGGCAGTAGTTTGGGTGACTACTATTGCTTAGTGGTATTTTATACAAGTAAGGTCCTTTCACCAGGTCGCATTCTTCGCATATACTTCGTATTATAAGTTTGATGGGATGTAGAGAGATATTGTAATGCTAGAGTACTGACATCCAGATCCTGTGTCTTGGTTACATAATTTTTTCAATTATGGTCCAGAGCTTAAAAGTTATTATATGTACCTCGTAAGTGCAATGGGTTTTGAATTGTTCAGTTCTGAGGTTCTGACTGTTCTTGATGAAATGGTGTTGCAAAATTTGGTCATAAATGATTAGAGGATAGCCACATGTTCTAGTAGCCTGGGAAATAAATTACTAGGTTCCTGCCTAAGGGGCCAATAGATGTAGCCACAATAGGAATAAAAACCTACCATATCTCTACTACCAATGTGCTTACAAATTATAACAAAGTGTCCTGATGATGCTGAAAACATGCTCGGCATGAGAATTAAACACCATGAAAACTGAGGATCCGCCGCACTTTATCCTCCCCTCACTAAAAACCTTGTCAATTAAAAACTCTGCAAATTATTACACAATGGCTTATTATTTTTCTATATAGATCACTCGTCTGCAAAGCCTCCAACATGAAGAAAAACATCGATCGCATTTCGGTCAGCTTTAATTTGAACGGAGATTAGGCCTCTTTTGCGATTCACACTCGTGTTTCTGATTTATCGTTCGTCCAACCCTTAAATTCTCGTAGGGAGCGAACGGTTTGTCCTACAAAGCTCCGCGTGGTCTCAAAAAATTCTAAAAATTCTATATAATCTTAAATTGAAGGAAAACAATACCTTTATATCAACATTTTTTGATTTAGGGCGTTTTCAAAATGTCAAAATTCATTTTTGAACCCTTAGAAGTGACCTACATCAACCAAAATCTTCGGGGCACAACTAGACAACAACATACCAAATTACATCAAAATCGGTCAATGCTAAGTGGCAAAAGTGCCAAAGTGCCTTGGGTGCCAAAATGAACCTTTGGAATCGACCAAGGAAAAAATGTTTCTAACACCCCCTCAAAATTTGATGGTTTACTTTTCAAGGTACGTAGAATCCAAAAATCGAATAAAAACTTGGCCGTCCGTCCGCCGTACGCCGCACTTTCCCCACCTAGCATTGACCGATTTTGATGAAATTTGGGATGTAGGCTCAATTTGGGGTCTAGGTTGATGTAGGTCACTTCTAAGGGGTGAAAGATGAATTTAGAAATTATGAAAACGCCCTAACTCAAAAAATTTTGATGTAAAGGTATTGTTTTTCCTTCAATTTAAGATAGTATAGAATTTTTTGAGAGTGTGAATCGCAAAAGAGGCCGAATCTCCGTTCAAATTAAAGCTGACCGAAATGCGATCGATGTTTTTCTTCACGTTGGATGGATGGTGGCTTTGCAGACGAGTGATCTGTATAACAATAATAAACCATTGTGTAATAATTTGCAGCGTTTTCAACCTTGGAAGTGGTCGAGATCAAATTTCATCAAAATCTTGGATTCTTAAATTTTATCAATTTTTGGATTCTCCGTACCTTGAAACGTAAACCAATTTTTACAACACATTTTTAGAGCAATCATTATTGAAAATAGCAAATCAAAAATTAAAACCAATAACTTGATGTTTTTCAAAAACTCGATAAGATCAACAATCGAAAAAATATTCATCTCAAGAAATTTAAGTGGTGTTTCTAATCAGGGGTTACTTCACTCTCGTGTTGTGTGAGGAAAGTGTTTTGTGATTTTTGGAAAATCAGCTTACAAAATCGGAGGGGCGCGCGAAACCGCGGCGTCTTGTGCATAATGCAGCACTTTTGAGCCACCTCGAGGCGCACATTAGTTTAGCGCGTGTTATCACAGTATGTTATTCCGGTGTCTCATGTTTACTCAATGCTCGGCCGAACTCAGATATTCAGCGGGCATCTGAATACCCCCGCGGAGAAGGGCACCTCACGGCGCGGAGCGGGTCATACGGGGGATGCTGCCGGTGGCGGTGGGGGGGGGGGGACCTTACGGGGAGAAGAGCGAAGGCGGCAGGTGGCCCCGGGGCTTTAGAAGGGCGGGTCGGGAGACGGGTGGGGACAGATCAACCGATGCGCTGCGCAATCTCTACCTCGTCCAAACATCCTCCCTCGCTTTGAGCGGCGTTTAGCGGCGGAGGGCGGGAGAAATTTCAATGGCTGATTACGCGGGTCATCTGATCCATATTTAAAATATCGATCGCCTCGTTAGCGAAGGCAATCGGATTTGCTAGCAAATATCCAACTTTTGAACCCTCAAGAGATGAACACTGATTAGGCGCACTACCCACGACTCCCGTCCTCTCAAAAGTGTGGGAGATTCCGCATTTGCGCTGCAGAGTCATCAGGAGAGTCCGCATTTGAGCTGCAGAGTCATCAGGAGAGTCCGCATTGACGCTGCAGAGTCATTAAGAGAGTCCGCATTTGAGCTGCAGAGTCATCAGGAGAGTCCGCATTTGAGCTGCAGAGTCATCAGGAGAGTCCGCATTTGAGCTGCAGAGTCATCAGGAGAGTCCGCATTGGCGCTGCAGAGTCATTAAGAGAGTCCGCATTTGAGCTGCTGAGTCATCAGGAGAGCACGAATTTGAGATGCAGAGTCATCAGGAGAGCACGAATTTGAGATGCTGAGTCATCAGGAGAGCACGAATTTGAGATGCTGAGTCATCAGAAGAGCACGAATTTGAGCTGCAGAGTCATCAGAAGAGCACGAATTTGAGATGCTGAGTCATCAGGAGAGCCATCATTTCAGCTACAGAATCATCAAGAGAGCTCGCATTTGAGCTGCAGAGTCATCAGAAGAGTCAGAATTTGAGATGCTGAGTCATCAAGAGAGCTCGCATTTGCGCTGCAGAGTCATCAGGAGAGTCCGCATTTGAGCTGCAGAGTCATCCGGAGAGTCCGCATTGGCGCTGCAGAGTCATTAGGAGAGTCCGCATTTGAGCTGCAGAGTCATCATGAGAGTCCGCATTTGAGCTGCAGAGTCATCAGGAGAGTCCGCATTTGAGCTGCAGAGTCATCAGGAGAGTCCGCATTTGAGCTGCAGAGTCATCAGGAGAGTCCCCATTGGCGCTGCAGAGTCATTAAGAGAGTCCCCATTTGAGCTGCAGAGTCATCAGAATCATTTAAAGCATTCGTGCTATGTATCACACCCTCTTGGCTGACCACTCTGTCTTAAACTAATATAACTTTTGTAACCGTAGCCTTGAAGAGTTCTTTGGAAATTCGCTCATTAACTCATGCCGCATGAATGGACTTCTTATTAGTGAAATCTGCTGATCTGGGAGGTGGCACCCCTTCATAATTCTCCACGGAGGACTTCAAACTCTGAGCGCGGCTATTTAATCACGAAAATCACTTGATCTGCTGAATCTATTCGGTTGTTCATATTATAAATCATTCCGAAAAAAAATTAACAAAAAGAAAAATAAAGATACTAAAAAAAACTCGGAGAATAAACCCGAAAAGAAAGAACCGAATTGGGCTGGAAGTGGAAAAAAAGAGGTCGGGAAACTGGCGAGGTCTCGAGAGAGCTGGAAGCGGGACGGGAATTTCGGAAGGTTTAAGCGGGGATCTTAAGCTAGATTAGAGGTTTGCGGTAAAGCAAACACCACGGTCCATTAGGTACTATCTCCCGTGTTTAGTCTCATAATAGAAGGTTTCCTCTGATTTAAATGTATAATGGATAAACTGTGTAGCTCCTCGATATCACAACACGGGGTTGGGGCTCATCCTCTGGGTTTCCTCCCTTATGCGATGCTAATACAGATCCATCCCCTCCTCCAGCGGTTCGGTCTCCCTTTTCTTTTTCTCCCGGGTTTTAAAATCTCCAACAATAACACGGCCCTTCTGTTGATGATATCCTAATAGTATTTACTCTGGCTGATAGTGAACCTCTTTGATAAATATTAATTCTCCTTCATCGTGCCTTTTCATGCCCTTCTGCTAAGTTTTTTTTTTCAGTTCATTTTTCTTGAACGAAGGAGTACATGCAACTTTTCTCCTTTAATCATAATTATAATTCCCTCTAGAATCTAGAATATGACCCATGGTTGGTAGACGTTTGGTAGACTTTGAGACCTTTTGGTTTATTATTTTGCTTCCGAGTCTACCAAGGTAGCGGAAGCATTATTTTCGTTTTTCAAGGATGAAAAAAAGAGTTCTCCAAAATCAAAAATTTCACTCGGCCTTTGCGTTTTAGACCTTTCTGAAAAATGTTGGTTCCATGTCTGTCTGTGTGTCTGTCATGAATTCCTTGTAACGCGCATAACTATACGAAGTTATTGTCCGATTTCTACGAAATTTTCAGCGATTGTGCGGGTTGGTGTGTCCCCTATCAAAAACGTGCAAACCTGTGCAAAAAACCCTATGCAAACGTGAATTCCTTGTAACGGCCATAACTTCTACATTTTCCATCCGATTTCAATGAAATTTTCAGGGATGTTACAGATTAGTATTTGGATGGTCCCCAATGAAAATCAAGGCCTTAAAATTTACAGAAGCATCTGCGCATGCGCAAACGTAAAATCCTTGTAACAGATATAACACTTACATTTTTGATTAGCGTGTAGATGGTCCCCTATGAGGGTAGTGGAAGGTACTTAGAGATTGGTGTTTTGAGATTAACTACTATGCATCGGACCATCTATATAATCGGGTGATGGATACGAGGAAGCTATGTGCCACACCCACTTGGCATTCAATAATGAACCTCTGGAATCGACCAACAAACAAATTTTTAATCGCCCCTCAACAATTTTGTTGGTTTACGTTTCAAGGTACGTAGAATCCGAAAATCAAATAAAATGTTGCCGTCCCTACGAGGCACTTTCCTTAGTTCCCACCGACCGATTTTGATGATATTTGGTATACAGCGTTCGCACTTTGAATTAAACCTTTCGCGTATTGAAATAAACTTTCCGCAAAATGAATTGGACCTACTTACGAGAAAAGTATCGCCCCCAAAATGTTTCAGCTGCTTCCAACAGCTGCTCTAGGACGACCTCTCCACTAACTGTTGCCTTTTGGTTTATTATTTTAAACTAGGGATGGGTATCGTTACAAAAGTATCGATATGTTTTATCGATACTGTATCGTTTTGGAGTATCGATATTCCAAGTATCGTTGGGCATGAGTATCGATATTTTGAAGTATCGAGTATCGATGCTTTAGTGTCAAAAACTATCAATATTATCCAATATTCTCAACAAAAAAATAATTTTTTCAACAATTTCTATTCATTTTTTACTATTAAGACTCCAAGCAGAGTGATTTTCTCCGTGATATTAACGTTAATTGTGTAACCAAAGAGTAATGACCCAAAAGCCTCTCTACCTTCTTCATTTTTTAGCCACTATGTTGAATTTTCCGCGAGAACTGTATCAATATTCGATATTTAGAATATCGGATCCAAAGTATCGATATCAAAAATATCGGATAGTGCAGTATTGGTACTAAAATATCGAGTATTGGTACGAAAGTATCGATATTTTGAAATATTGAGTATCGATACCCATCCCTAAATAATGAACCTTCTGAATCGACCAAGAAATTTTTTTTTAACTCCCCCTCAAAATTTGTTGGGTTACGTTTCAAGGTACGTATATTTGTATTGACTTTGTATTAATTTTTGAATGTACTTTGTATTTATTTTATTGTATTGGACTTTTGTATTAATTTTGTATTTTCTGTTAATTTTTAATGTTTTTAATTTTCTGTTTATTATTAAATAATAAACAGAAAATTAAAAACATTAAAAATTTTAATAACTTAATTTCAATGTCAACTGTACGTAAAAAGTGTTCGTTCCATCACTAGCACGATTTTATTTTATTATTTTCAATAACCAACAATAACAGTCAACCAACAACAATAACCATTGGAATCAACCAAGAAAAATTTTTTTGACCCCCCCCCCCCCTCAAAATTTGTTGGTTTACGTTTCAAGGAACGTAGAATCCAAAAATCGAATAAAAAATTTTCCGGCCGTCCGCCGTCTGCGGCACTTTCCTTAGTTCTATCTCCTATTTGGGGTCTAGTAGTGCCCCGAAGCTTTTGGTTAATGTCAGTCACTTCTAAGAGTTGAAAAATAAGGGTTGAAATTGTCATTACGCCCTAGCTGAAAAAATTTCGATATAAAGGTACTGTTTTTTTATCAATTTTAAATAGAATTGAATTTTTAGAATCAAATGAGGCAACCCAGAGCTCTGCAGGACCAACCGTTCGCTCTCTAAGAGAACCTAAGGATTGGACTTACGATAAATCAGAAACACGAGTGTGAATCGCGAAAGAGGCCTAATCTCCGTTGAAATTTTAGCTGACCAAAATGCGATTGCTGTTCGTTGCTTCGAGTTGTACTCAGTTTTGCGTCCTTAGCAACCAGTATTCAAATTTCCCATCTCAAACTCCATGTTTCTTCGATTTCATCAGTATTCAACCACCACATCAACTTCGTAATAAAATAACAACTGGAGCAACGGGAAACTGCCAACAAAGCATCTAACTTTGTGACAATATATTTTTTGAAAAAACAATAAAACGTGCTGCAAAGCCAGGATGCATTAGAGAATCACTCTGCCATATTGAATCGAGAGGGGGAGTTTATTTCCAAATACGGTTCTTCCAGCGCAAAGGAAGGCAGGTATCGTAATATCACCTCATTTCTCTCAACAGACACGCAGAGGGGGAAAAAATCCTTACATATCAAACATACATAACTTCAAATCTGGAGAAAGTAATCATCCGAGCCTCGGGATACGAAAGTTGATAAAATTGAATCTCGAGCACCGAGCACATATTGGCTGCTGCAAAGCCAACTGGATGACGAATGGATGAGAAGGGAGAATAAGAAACGAAATGAAATTCGTAGGGGGTTCGCTTTTCGAGTTATTAAATTCTACCCAAGTTACTTTTTACCTCCTCTCTGTGCCTTGTTTCTCGCTCGTATTGACTTTGACTCGCGTATGAAGGGGAGAGTCGATACATTCGTAAAGTTGTGATCGGCTTGGTAATTTTATTTGGGAGGAAAATTCTTCGATCGGGCGATGAATGTTTTATTCAACGAGGTCTCCAGAAGTTTACGACGTGTACTCGTCGGTTTGCGCTATTATTTTCATGGAACTGATTACAACGGAATGAACAAAGTCGAAATATCATTCTTGAAGGAACCCCGCAGGTCGTCAAATCTCGTCAAAAAAAAGTTTTTTCCCAAATCACCCCAGAAATAAGGGGAAAATCATTTCAACCCTCCAGTGGGAAACCTTTTCTCTTCCCGCAAATGGTAGATCCCCGCACATTCGGTTCTTACTTCCTTTCGTATAAATCAATATTTATCATAATTTTGATTTATTATTTTCAATAATGAACCTTTGGAATCGACCAAGAAAAAAATTTGTTTAACACCCCCTCGAAAAAAAAAATTACAAATATGCCGCTGATATTGAATCAATGCACAGTCCCATATTCCAACTCAGCTAAGTATCTGGGAATGACACTAGATACGAAGCTGAAGTGGAAAGAACACGTCAAAAAGAAAAAGGAACAATTAACAATCAAATTCAGAAAACTGTATTGGCTCCTGGGCCGACATTCACAGCTTAGCTTACACAACAAAGTGCTGTTATACAAAACAGTACTTATGCCAATTTGGACCTATGGTATACAGCTATGGGGATGCTCAGCTAAAAATAACATGAAAATTATTCAAACGTTCCAAAATAAGATAGGTACTGAGGAGTATTGTGAATGCTCCGTGGTACATTCGTAATGATGACCTCCACAAGGACCTCAAAATTGAGACTATTAGCGAGGTAGCAAAAACGTAAGCGAGAAACTACGAAAAGAGGCTTCAGGCACACACAAACCCAGAAGCCATCCAGCTTCTGGACAACACTCAAGAAATCCGACGTCTAAAAAGGACCAAGCAACTGGACCTTGGATGCTGAAGTGCAACTTTAATGTACTGAAAGTCATTGGACTAACACTTGCATGAGAAATGCGTAATGTATATGTGAGTAAGTAAATATCTAGATAGTTACCTGATGTACGATACCTCAAATGTAACCAGTTGATATATAGACAAATAAACGCTCTTTAAAACAAAACAAAAAAAACCCTCGAAATTTGTAGTCTTACGTTTCAAGGTGCGTAGAATCCAAAAATCGAATAAAAATTTGGCCGTCCGTCCGCCGTACGCGGCACTTTCCCCACTTAGCATTGACCGATTTTGATGAAATTTGGTATGTAGGCTCCATTTGGGGTCTAGTTGTGCCCCGAAGCTTTTGGTTGATGTAGGTCACTTCTAAGGGTTCAAAAATGAATTTTGAAAACGCCCTAACTCAAAAATTTTTGATATAAAGGTATTGTTTTTCCTTCAATTTAAGATTCTATAGAATTTATAGAATTTTTTGAGACCACACGGAGCTCTGTAAGACAAACCGTTCGCTCTCTACGAGGGCTTGACGTACGATAAATCAGAAACACGAGTGTGAATCGCAAAAGATGGCTAATCTCCGTTCAAATGTTAGCTGGCCGAAATGCGATCGATGTTTTTCTTCATGTCACCATGTTTCTTCCAAACTCAATCCAAAAATCGATTTTGAGAAGATATTAGCACTTGCTTTATTTACTGCAGATCTTGCTGAACATTATGGTGTGTGACTTTATTAATTTTAGTGCATCTATGCAGATTTGACTCAGTGTCAAAGTATGAATCTAATATGATCCGCAAAAGTAGCCAGCCCTCTAGATGCGATACATTACAAGCAAACACGCTGAAAATTATTACTCAAAGGTTTTTTATTTTTCTGTATAGATCACACGCCTGCAGAGAACATGGCTTTGCCAATGCCACAACCCACCAACTATAGTTTTGCTTCACAATCAAGATTATTTGGAAGAAAAACGCTTCAAACCCAGTTCGAAGAAATAAAGAGTTGTGTCGTGCCTTAATAGACGATTTCTATTAATGAAAGTGGCAGTGCGCATGCGCGTCCGGGAGGTTACAATCTCGCTGGTTTCGGTAAACGGTTTCCCCGGTTCTCGTTGTTTTTGTGTTTTTTTATGGCTGGCTTGTTCCGTTTTCGAAAGTTTTATATCAATTTTGCGATCCTAAAGTACTCGAGACAGTAAAAATGGTTTACCATTAGTGCTACGGCATATTATGCAATAGTGATTCCAAGTCAGGAAGGCCGGGTAACGATCCTTCCGCGAAGTTCTACAGATTTCTCCAGTCGTGTTTATTTCTACGTGATATTATTACTACTGGAATGACCAACAAGGGAAATCTCACGTCAAAGGCTGTTTCAAATTTGTTGAACGTGGATAATTCGTTGCAACGAAATGACTCCAAGTTTCAAAAAGTTCGTCAAATCTACTAGGATACCTACTATGATTCGCTCAGTGAAACGCCTATAATTTTCGCCTAAAACGCCTCAATTTTCGGGAACCTTTAGTTAAATAGTTGAAATTGTACAGTTACGTTGCAACTCCATGTATTATTGTAACTACAATTAAAATCATCCCTTATTTTTATCAATAAATTGTTTGAACCTTTCCGTTTACTTTCTTTGTTTACCTTGGCAATGATCCCTTTCAATCCAACTCTACTGGGTAAGTATACACCTTGGGCTTTGTTCTTATTTAGGTAAATAATTTAAATTTCAATAGGTACTAGTTTTCATTGTCTGGATTTCATTCCATTTTTGAAATCACGGAGATTTCTGACGCATCATATTTTATCATTAAATGACCGTAAATTCTACGATGTTCTAAATTTCTAAATTCTAAATTTCTAATTTTAGGTTGCACCTCTTTGTATTATTATTAGGATAAACCCACCCATCTTTTAACATGCGTGTGACTTTTACTGGGATTAAATAAGTACCTTGGTAATATGTTTATGTTGTATAGGTATCGAATAAAAAATCTAAAACCAAAATAAATGCGGATCCGTCACTTTCCAAGTGAAGTTCATTTGCAGATACATCCAAGATACATTTTTCTTCCTCATTGCATTAGAAAATGAAAAAAGAGATGTCTGACAGGCGTAGGTACTACATTCAATTTCGGTAGCGGACTACAGCAATGTAATGTGAGGTTGGGAAAGACGAATTTTATTCGTATAAAAATGAAATAACTCTTATTATTTAACAGTTAAGGGAGTTTAAACAACCCTATATCACAATATTTGTCTATTTTAAATTAGTACCTACTAAAATTTAAGATAGAATAGAATTTTTAGAATTTTTAGAGACCACGCGGAGCTCTGTAGGACCAACCGTTCGCTCCCTACGAGAATTTAAGGGTTGGACTTACGATAAATCAAAAACACGAGTGTGAGTCGCGAAAGAGGCCTAATCTCCGTTCAAATTTTAACTGGCCAAAATGCTATCGCTGTTCGTTTCTTCGAGTTGAACTTTGTTTAGCGCCCTTACCAACCAGCAATCAAATTACCTATTGAAGGCACCCACAACTCTTCATTTCTTCGAATCAAGTGTGAAGCGTTCTCCAAATAAACTTGATTGTGAAGTAAGTTTGTGGTTGGTAGGTAGCATCTATGGTTGGTGGGTTGTGACAATGGCAAGGCTGTGCTCTTTGCAGACGAGTGATCTATACAGAAAAATAATAAACCTTTGTGTAATAACTTGCAGCGATTTCTACTTCTAAAATGTTCAATAAATGTTTTTTTCTCTCTTAAAAAAATAAACCAAAAAGGAAGTTAGCTGACTATTTTATCTTATCTGGGAACAATTCTCATTTTGTACAGAAAGTCATCAAAGTTTAAAGTGGAAAAAGAAAACCGCGGAATTTCTGGTGAAGCCAATTGTGAGAAGTGCAAATATTTGAGGGAATAATGAAGAAATTATGGAGTTTCGAGTTAAATTTTGTTAAAACGAGCTGTTGATGGGGAAAAGGCTTTCAAGGGAGATCGTGATAGAGCGGGTGGGGGGGGTTGATGAGGGGGGGGTGCCATTGTGAACCTAATTAGAGGGCAATCGGTTGAGAGTTTTGAGGGTATGGCCTGTTAGTGGGGGGGGGGGGGGGTGCTATTAATAACAAAGGAGTGCCGGGGATACAGCGGGTTTCGGTATTGAAGGGAAAACGGTTCAAGAGACCGCGGGGTATGAAAGAGGAGGTGGTTGGTAACAGATTTGCCTCAATATCCCCTCAATAACCCTCTCTGCACTGACCCTCATCAATATTTCACTAGCTTCCAAACAATCTCCTCAGCGCCCCTCCATCCGTTGGCCGCCAGTGCTTCCCGACGGGGATTGGGTTTGCGGGGTCCCTCTTGGTCCAGCCTTTGTCCCCCCCCGTATTTCCCCCAATCTCCCCGCATTCCCTCCACACAATACACCCATTCTCTCGATACAGAGTTGTTTGTCACTCTCGGGCTCCGAGCCGTCGTTTTCCGCTAAACTGGGTTGAGTCGAGGTGAATTTTTCAACTCCCGATTCGGTCAGACATGAAAGACCCAGTCAAACCGCGATGAAAGACATTGTTGGAGACCAAATTTGAGAAACGCCTCCCATGCAGTTGTGGCACATAGCTTCCTCAATTAACAATCCTTGAAAATTTCATAAAATTCGGACGAAAAATGTAGAAGTTGGGTGTTACAAGGATTTTACGTTTGCGCATGCGCGGGAGCTACTATCAATGCGGGGGCCATGGTTTTTTTTTTTTAGGAAGCCCAACAGTAAGAATTGGGCGATTAATCTGAGGTAAAGTTGGACAACACTCAACAGAAGAAAAAAAATCACACACTAATCCGTTTTAGACCATTTTGAATCCAAATCCGCGAAAAAAAACCATAGGTGTATGTCTGTGTGTGTCTTGTAAACTCTGCCCAGGTCTTAGTTTTCAACCGATTTTCGAGGTCTTTCGACCTCACGACACTGATTTAGTCATAACTCCCTTATTTCTCTTGAAAATTCTAATCTGACTACACCGTTAGAAAGAGCGTTTAGTTCCTAAGCTATCTAGTGCGAAATCAAAATCTTTCAGCAATAAAATATGTTCAAAAAATCAAGTCAAAAAGCAAACTTAAAAAATTTTTCGAAACTCGACTTTCTTCGACCAACTCTGAATCCCTGCCCATTTCGATGGGCGCTCTTCGGAGAAAACATGCTCAAATTGTCAGTTTTCCAACGGTCTATCAATTTTGGTTTATTATTTTCAATAATGAACCTTTGGAATCGACCAAGAAAAAAAATTTTTCAACACCCCCTCAAAATTTGATGGTTTACTTTTCAAGGTACGTAGAATCCAAAAATCGAATAAAACGCTGCAAATTATTACAAAATGGTTTATTATTTTCTATATAGATCACTCGTCTACAAAATCACCATCCATCCAATATATAAAAAAAAAATCAAAAAAAAAAAAAATCAGGAAAAAATCGAAAAAAAAATAATAAAAAAATCAAAAAAAAATCCAAATCACCAACCATCGATCGCATTTCGGTCAGCTCTAATTTGAACGGAGATTAGGCCTCTTTTGCGATTCACACTCGTGTTTTGATTTATATATATATATATATATTTCAATATAAACCATTGAATTTTTGTAGGGAGCGAACGGTTTGTCCTTCAGAGCTCCGGGTGGTCTCAATAAATTCTAAAATTCTATAGAATCCAAAATTGAAGGAAAAACAATACCTTTATATTGAAATTTTTTGAGTTAGGGCTTTTCAAAATTTCAAAATTGATTTTGGAACCCTTAGAAGTGACCTACATCAACAAAAAGCTTCGGGGCACAACTAGACCCCAAATGGAGCCTGCATACCAAATTTCATCAAAATCGGTCAATGCTAAGTGGCAAAAGTGCCGCGTACGGCGGACGGACGGCCAAATTTTTATTCGATTTTTGGATTCTACGTGCCTTGAAACGTAAACCATCAAATTTTGAGGGGGTGTTAAAATTTTTTTTTTCTTGGTCGATTCCAAAGGTTCATTATTGAAAATAATAAACCAAAAATTCACACACTAATCCGTTTTAGACCATTTTGAATCCAAATCCGCGAAAAAAAACCATAGGTGTATGTCTGTGTGTGTCTTGTAAACTCTGCCCAGGTCTTAGTTTTCAACCGATTTTGCTTCTGAAACCGTGAAGCAATCTAGACTAATTTTCTCATTTACAATAGCTATCAGTGTACTCACTTTTTGACGGTAAAAATTCCGTGAACAGAATATTGTGAAATGTTATAAACTCTGCTATCACTTTTGGTAATGAAAGACATTGTTACCAAATTTGAGAAACGGTTGCCATGTGGTTGTGGCACATAGCTTCCTCAATTAACAAGCCACTATCAATGCTACTATCTACGCATGTTCTCATTTCACATGGAAAGTGCGACTCGTGATGAATGATAGGTAGAATGATGCGGTAGTAGATATCAGGCAGGAGGGGTTCCAATTCATACAGCAGTCCTGGGTGCCAGACCCGGTACTGCTATGGTTTTCATAGGAGACCTTCTACGGGCCCGGTGTAGCTACGGTCGCTGTGGCGAGCGTAGTTGTGCGACGGATTTTGGACCGACATTCTTTACCTTCATTATTCGTGTTCTACTGGCAATGCATGAACTATGGAGAAACAAAGCAGAACAAAGTTACTACTATTTATGATGTTTTCTGCATGTAACCTGATGGATGGACATAACTCGTCGAATCTAAGTTAAATATGCTTCTCTTCCTCGTACTTATTTTCTCCATAACACTAATAAATTAGCTTTGAATGCCGAAATGTCAGTTTCTACTGCATGAAAGGTCATAATTCAGACTCTTCTCAGTAGAGAGATAATTTACTTCAGGCCATTCATTACCTTTCATTCTTCTGGTCAAGAAAAAGAAAAAGTAGAACAAAAAGAATGTTTCTCCAAAGTATTGGAACACCATCGTTGATCTGAGACTTTTCAAAAACCCAACGAAAGAGTAAGAAGAGGCGGTAAAAGTTCTGCCCTCCCCTCCTCGCTACGCCGATACTTTCGCTACACAAATTACTGAACAAAAGCTGTATTTTTGTTATTATCTCGAGACGGGGGGAAAAAAGTACGGACTCCAATTTAACTTAATGCCGAAGTCCGGAAAAATAAAAAGTAATTAATTAATTCGGGAAAAGACCCCGAGAAGCGTTCGTGGTGCTTGTGGGGGGTGCTACAGAAAAACTTGGAGCAAAAGAGGTCGAAAACTCCAACGCCGAGAGAAGAGCCGAGAAAATGGGGGAAGGAAATAATTCCAATTATACTAGAGGTGGAGAAGGAGGGGGTAAAAGAGAAACGAGGGGGCAACTCTAATGAAAGTTAAATTAAAACCTAAAACGCGAAACCCCGCCTCAACTTTCGGCCTGTGCTTCCGATAGAGCCTAAATTGAAAGCTGGTCAAAAAAAGGGGAACGAGGTTTTTTCGATCCTTTTGTTAATTTTCCCGGTTCCTCTTGAAATTTAATACTGCCTGCACCTCGCTGTTTCGCGGGAATCAAAAAGAATGTTGGAGGCAGCGGGATTGTGAGCGCATTATTGTCTAAGTACAGTAAACCCTCTCAATGGCGGACTCGAATAGAACTGGGAGAAAAGCTCGCTACTTGGAACTGAGTGAGGCAAAATCATACTCATGAATGTGATTGAGATGTTTAATCGCAGGAATATGTTTCTGTATTTAATCAGATTCAATTCGTATTCACACACTAAGAGTGGGTATGAATAAAATCATTATCACGTAGTGTGAGTAAGAGTACATTCTTAACCACAGGAATAATAGGATAAATCATTCTTAAAAATTGTAATTAGTCATAGGATTCTGCGATTAATTGTGGAAAAACGCTGCAAATTATTACACAATGGTTTATTATTTTCTATTTTTCTATACAGATTGTTGTATGATTTATTAACAGAATAAATTAATTTTATAATCTTAGAAATTAAGTTCAATTATTAATTGACAAGACTATTATTTTAATATATAACAATATTATTTACTTACTGCCTCCTCAATAATTTAATGTTTGGAATTATTGAACAGGCATTGTAATTTCTCTCAAGATGTCTTCCGTTCCTACTTATTACGAATATATCAAGTCTTCTGTTCTATCCGTCGTCATCGTCTTTTCCATCAATTCCCAGTCATAAACAACATGGTGTCAGTGTGTAAAATCGTTCGCGTCAGTCAGTAAAAGTTCTTTCAATCGTAAGTAAGTGTTCTGTCGAGTGATCTATGCGCTAGTTGACAACTTTCCGTTCGTGCATGTGGTCTTCTTCTCCTCGTGAACCAAACCTAAAGCCACCCTGCTCAATCCAGACAAGAAGCCTCCTCCGGGGCGTGAAAAACGAAAAAATATCAACCCGGATGAAAAGTTACCTGGGAAAACAGTCATGGCTATTCGTCCCAATATATTCCCACTGGAGATAGATGGTACTCCTAGTGCTAACCTCTCCATGAAATGGAAGAATTGGATCAAGCAATTTAGACTTTTCATCGTTGCCGCAGGTTACGAAGAAGAAACCGAAAAGCGTAAAGTAGCTCTACTTCTCTCGTTAATTGGAGAGCAGGGAATGAATGTGTTCAACACATTTGGCCTTGATGAAAACGCATCTAACCTAGACCAGGTCATCACTTCGTTCGATGGACATTTCAATCCAAAAACCAATTTGACAGTGGAGAGACACAACTTCTTCTCCCGACAGCAAAAACCTGGAGAATCTGTCGACGAATTCGTCACTGCTCTAAAAAATTTGGCTTCCACATGTGATCTGAACACTTTGAGAGACTCTCTTGTGAAAGATATTCTCATTCTGGGTCTAAGAAAAGACAACGTTTTCATGAAGGAACGTCTCTTACAAGAAGATGATCTTCAATTAGAGAAAGCCATTAAAATTTGTCGCAGCTTGGAAATCTCGAAAATACAAGCCAAAGAAACGGATCGGACTCCTGGAGAGCAGAACGTCAACAAAATCGCCTCCACAACACATCAAGATCAGTCATATCGATCTGACCTATCCTACAAAAGCCGTCATCGAACAAGGGACAAAAACAACACGGGACTCTATCAACAAAGGCAACGCAGTTCCTCGCGGTCATCACGGCAGTATGACGGGACTCGCTCTTCTAGTCGCTCGCAGGATTGGCGTCGAAAATCCAATAATGATCAGCTTTGTGGGCGATGTGGCCAAATTCATCGCACCAAGTGTCCGGCGGAAGGAGTTCAGTGTAGTAAATGTTCAGGGTATAACCACTATGCTAGGATGTGCCGTGCGCGAAAATCCGTTCGCTTAGTCAACATAGGAGACGCGGAAAAAAGTGAAATCAACGAAAATGCTGATTATTTTGTCTGCCTCGTCGAAAATGAGCCCAATACGGAACAAGCACATTCCGTGAGTAACAATTCCTGGAATATTTGTATTAATGTCAATAATAGAAAGGTGCTGTGTCAATTAGATACAGGCGCTGGTGTAAACTGTATGAGCATCAATGTATATAATTCGCTCAATTTGAAAAATAGTCAACTGATTCCGTCTACCGCAAATATAGCTTCTTATTGTGGTACAAAATTGCCTAATGTTGGATTTACTAACTTAAAATGTATAGTCAACTCAAAGTCATATCTGATCCCATTCAATGTTATTAACATGAGGTGTCCTACAATATTGGGTTTAAAAACTTGTCAGCAGTTAAATTTGATTCAACGTGTGCAAACCCTATCATATTCTAATCGTTTATTAAACGAATTTAAAGACTGCTTTGAGGGATTAGGCTGTTTAAAAACAACATGTTCCCTAGTAGTTGACCCAGAGGTTAAGCCGGTTATTGACGCACCTCGCAAAATTCCGTTCAAATTGTATCCTCGCATTAAAGAAGAGTTAGATCGTATGGAAAAAGAGGGTGTCATTGCAAAAGTACACGAACCATCAGATTGGGTCAGCTCAATGATTTGTACCGAGAAAAAGTCTGGCCATATTAGAGTCTGTCTAGATCCTAGGAATTTAAATAAAGCTCTCAAAAGAAGTCATTACCAACTACCTACATGTGAGTACATCAGGTCGAAATTGCATAATGCTAAAATTTTTTCAGTTCTTGACGCTAATTCAGGATTTTGGATAGTCCCTCTTGACGATAAAAGCTCGAATTATCTTGTCTTTAATACACCTTGGGGTCGTAGAAAATTTTTGCGACTTCCGTTTGGAATATCACCAGCTTCTGAAATTTTCCATGAAAAAATGGTTGAAATTTTTGGAGATCTTGAGGGAGTAGTTATATTTTTAGATGATTTACTTGTGCATGCTGAGACACAAGTACAGCATGATCTTCGTCTGAAAGCCGTCTTAGAACGAGCTAGAGAATTTGGAGTTATATTTAATAGGGCAAAATGTAAATTTAGTCAATCTCAAGTGACCTACTTAGGGCATATTTTCTCGGAACGTGGTGTTCAACCAGACAGCAATAGAGTCAGAGCAATAAATGAAATGCCACCCCCAGTCAATAAAACTGATTTACAACGGTTTTTAGGGATGGTAAATTATTTATCAAGTTTTATTCGTAACGTAGCGGAAGAAACAGCTGTTCTCCGCACTTTGATAAAAAAAAGACGCTCAGTGGGAATGGCAAGAACATCACAACACTGCGTTCAATAGGTTAAAGTCTTTAATAACGTCAACACCCGTCCTTGCTCATTTTGATGTAGACACGCCAATAACATTGTCTGTTGACAGTTCACAATCAGCTGTCGGTGCTTGTTTACTCCAAAACGATAAACCCGTAGCTTATGCCTCAAAAACTCTAAACGACTGCCAAAAACGCTATGCCCAGATAGAGAAAGAGTTGTATGCTATCGTATTTGCCTGTACTCGGTTCAAACAGTACATTTATGGGCAAGAAATCAAGATCGAAACAGACCATTCTCCTTTAATTAGTCTCATTAACAAACCGTTAGCTGCTGTCCCTCCTAGACTACAAAGGATGTTTCTACAGCTCCAACCTTATGACCTGAAATTAATTTATAAACCAGGCAAGTACCTATACATTGCAGACACCTTATCAAGAGCTGCATTGCCGGAAACGGAAGTCATCCTAGACGATGAAATTAATATTCACGTCAATTTGCTAATAAATTCTATACCTGTCCACCCAACCACTCTTGAGGATATCAAACAATCTACTTCTAAGGATGATACTTCAAAAATTCTAATAAATTACATTAATCAAGGTTGGCCAAGTAATAAAAGTAAAGTCAACAATATCGTTAAAATGTATTGGCCCTATCAAAGTGAATTGTATGTCAAAGATGGTGTTATTTTCAAAAATTCCAGCATCTTAATCCCAGTCAGTCTAAGAAGAACTATTCTGCAAAAGGTTCACTCAAGTCACATGAGCCTGGAAAAAGCTAAAAGTTTAATTAGAGGTGTACTATTTTGGCCAAATATTGCCTCTGATCTAAAAAATTTCATTGAGTCATGTCAGTCTTGCCTCAAGTACCGTCGTCAAAATACTCCCGAACCTCTCATACCGCATGAAATACCACCACTACCATGGTGCAAAATAAGTGCGGATTTCTTTGATTATGACAATAAAAAATATATGGTTGTCATGGATTATTATTCGAAATTTATTGAATTAATCCCACTAAATTCTACAACTGCCAGTGCAGTAATTCAACATTTTAAACATATATTTAGTCGCCATGGAATTCCCAGTGAACTAGTAACTGACTCGGGTCCTCCATGGGATTCTCATGCGTTTACTGAATTTGCTATCCAATGGCAATTTGAGCACAAAAAATCAAGTCCTTACCATAGTAAAAGCAATGGTCAAGCTGAGTCTGGAGTAAAAATTTGCAAAAATATTCTTCGCAAATCTAATGACTCAAATTCGGATCCGTTCTTAGCTCTACTCCATTATCAAAACACTTCGAAAAATGGTATTGAATCTCCGTCAAGGTTATTAATGTCTCGTAGGCTGAAATGTGTTCTTCCTATATCACCTAAGCTACTCATACCAAAATCTGTTAAATGTAAGGAGCAACATAACTTGCTTCAAAAACGTCAGTCAAATTTTAAAAAATATTACGACAAAAAAACGAGTATGTTATCACAACTAATTCCTGGTCAAGAAATTTATTTCAAAAAACCCCAAATAGCATTTGGGCATCTGGAAAAATTATCAGAGTCTTTGATTCTCGAACCTACCTTCTTCAAAGTGAAGATGGTTCACAATATAGAAGAAACCGACAGTTTATTTTAGTTAAACCTAAGTCAATGTTTGCTCAGAAAGCTTTGCCGCAATCACCAATTATTTTATCACCATCAAAACCAAATGATTGTAATAGTGAAAATGTATCACGCCATTCTACTCCGATAACAGATCAACAGATAACTAGTAATGGAACTTGTACAAGATCTGGTCGGCAAGTAAAACCACCAAAGAGGTTTACCTTTTCTGACTACTCTTAGAAATTTGATACCTACCTACCTAACTATAATGGTTTTATAATTTTGTGATCAACATTGGAGAAAGAAACAAATGGAGAAAATTTGTTTTTAAGAAGGAATTTTGTCAAATTAAATTTGTGCTTACTAATATCTACCTGCACATGTATTTTAAAAAAAAAAAAGAAAAAAAAAAAGAGTTGTTGTATGATTTATTAACAGAATAAATTAATTTTATAATCTTAGAAATTAAGTTCAATTATTAATTGACAAGACTATTATTTTAATATATAACAATATTATTTACTTACTGCCTCCTCAATAATTTAATGTTTGGAATTATTGAACAGGCATTGTAATTTCTCTCAAGATGTCTTCCGTTCCTACTTATTACGAATATATCAAGTCTTCTGTTCTATCCGTCGTCATCGTCTTTTCCATCAATTCCCAGTCATAAACAACACAGATCACTCGTCTGCAAAGCCACCAACCATCCAACATGAAGAAAAACATCGATCGCATTTCGGTCAGCTTTAATTTGAACGGAGATTAGGCCTCTTTTGCGATTCACACTCGTGTTTCTGATTTATCGTACGTTCAAACTTTAAATTCTCGTAGTGAGCGAACGGTTTGTCCTACAGAGCTCCGGGTGGTCTCAAAAAATTCTAAAAATTCTATAGAATCTTAAATTGAAGGAAAAACAATACCTTTATAAAAAATTTTTTGAGTTAGGGCGTTTTCGAAATTTCAAAATTGATTTTGGAACCCTTAGAAGTGACCTACATCAACCAAAATCTTCGGGGCACAACTAGACCCCAAATGGAGCCTACATGCCAAATTTCATCAAAATCTGTCGATGCTAAGTGGCAAAAGTGCCGTGTGAGACGGACGGCCAAATTTTTATTCGATTTTTGGATTCTACGTACCTTGAAACGTAAACCATCAAATTTTGAGGGGGTGTTAAAAAAAATTTTTTCTTGGTCGATTCCAAAGGTTCATTATTGAAAATAATAAACCAAAATAATATCCGAGTATTTAAATCGTATCTAGGTACCTATCTGAAAAATTGATATATCCATTTGAATCGTTTCTCATTATGAATTTATCTATTAATGTAAATCGTATTTGCCTCTCTAGCTATGTAAAATCCCTTCTAACTATCTAAAGTTGAATCAAGCTGTATTGCATGGATTCAATGTTCTCATCTACCCTCAACTTAAAAAATATATATATATCTCCGCTAGATTCGGGGTCTACTTCCAACATTGATTTGCTCTCAATCGATCAAATTCATGAAGCCGAGAGAATGTCGGATCTGCCGGAGTCTAACCTCGGATTTTTGGAATATTTGTTTAAGCGAACCGTCCAGATAGACTCGTTGATGTACAAAAAAAGGAAACTCTCGGAATCATTTCACTCTTACGACCGAAGAAAAACACTGATAACCTCCTTTGCTCCCCCCGACGTCTTGCGAAAAGGAAAAATTGCGGTCCGGGTATTATACTATTGTCTTTCAATTCGAGTCGGGACTTATATATTTAGGGACGGGAAGGGCAAAGCGCTCCCTAGGGCTGTAATCCAGTTTGTTTTGCTGGTCCCACGACGAAGGAAAATTGTTCAAATAACCAGACTCCCTCGGAAAGCCCTCAGGGGCTCACTTAGATGATGAACCTCGTCATTCTGCCTTTAATGCATCTTTCAGGCACGACGTCTCGTTGTTTGCCGTTCTTGGGTTTCAAACTTTTCATCCTTCTTTGCTGAATCTCCTTTCCACGGAAGCTTTTAGTCTAATTTAAATTTCGATAATAGATGTCAAGGCATTGTAGGTATTGTACCGTATTATACTCTTTTCTAACAACCAGAATTACGTTTGGACGGGTGCATAGTTTCATTTCTACTTGATTTACGAGCTACCTGCATGTAGACATAATATTATGTACCACAAGAGGGGGGGGGGGCAGCGGAGCTTCCTCACATTGAATAACATTAGGCACACAGGGTTACGTAAATTTGGAAAACCATGTACGCCCCATTTTCACAAAATCTACAAAGAATGTGAACCCTTCTTACCTTATAACTTTAATCTCCATTTTCCAGAATTTCTATAAGGATTTATTAGAGGAGGAGCAATCTGTATGGTAGGTGAGATCATCATTGATTTAAATTCCGGAAATCTGATGTTTTAACAAGCTAAGCTATTTTAGAGGAGTTTGGTCGGACATACACGGTTCTGCAGACTTACTATTTAATTTGTTGTACAATAATTATCGTATAAATTGATTGAAAAATTAAATTGAAAGAAAAAAAAACTTGTTACTTATCATCATGTTTTCTACTATATTGTTATTATGGAGCGATGTATGATAAAGCGTTTTCGACACTTCCGGGCAGCTGACCTTTGGTCCTTGCTCTATAATGTTTTATTGCAATATTTAGTAGCTTTGTATTTTTGGTTTTGATCCAATAAACATTTTTTCTATCTATCTATCTATCTATCAATCTTCATTGATTTAAATTCCGGAAAACTGATGTTTTAACAAGCTAAGCTATTTTAGAGGAGCTTGGTCGGACATACACGGTTTTGCCGACTTACTATTTAATTTGTTGTACAATAATTATTATATAAATTGTTCAAAAAATAGCGCCCGTTAAGTTGAAGGTTTTTTTTACTTGTTTTATTGCGCCAAGTTACAATTTATAAACAACATGTTGAAAGATGCTAGACATAGTTTCATCATTTTGGTTTATTATTTCCAATAATGAAGGAAAATTGCAACCTCCCCCTAAACATTTGTTGGTTTATGTTTCAAGGTACGTAGAATACGAAAATCGAATATAATTTTTTCATCTGTCTGTCGTACGCGACTCTTTCCTTAGTTACCATGGACCGATTTTGATGAATTTTGATAGGTATGTACCTATCATATGTAGCTCCATATGGGGTCTAATTGTGGCGCGAAACTTTTGGTTGATATCAGTCACTTTAAGGATTGAGAAATAAGGGCTGAAATTTTCAAAACGCCCTAGCTCTAAAAATTTCGATATTGACCCATTAGTGGACACTATGTGGTACTCCGTACCGAACCTGTCTTAACCCATTTCCGGCCACTGATGCGTTTTTGCATTCATATTTATGATTTTTTTAAATATTGAAAATAGTGGTAAATCTTTGCAGGAGAATTTTTTCTCGATGATGCTGTTCCTAAACTTTTCAGAAAAAGTTTTCTTTGATCTTTGGAAGCTCAAAGCAATTTTGGAAATTTTTTGAAAAGGAGGCCTCTTGGGCGTAGGCATAAGTATGGTGGTTCAAATTGGATTCTGGACGAGTGAGCTTTCTGGGCCATGAGTTGAAACATATTCCGGTCCAAAAATAGAATTTTTCATTCTACCAAAACAATGAACTGGATAAATCATATCGATTTGGAAAACTGAGGCCTCTCAAATCTCATTAAAAAGTTAATTTTATAAAATATCAAGTAAGTAAAAGTAGAGTAACAACCATTTCAGGTTGGATTTTCGTCCGACTGCCATTCCTGGATATCGAGTAGGTACTTATTTTTGCTCTCGATTGGGGAGCAAATGATGCTTTATTTCGGCTGGCTTCTGTAAAACAGTTCATCCTCCTCTCCTCAATATTGATTTATTTCTACCCTAGGCTTGAAATGGGTTAAGTCTGAAGCTGGGCGGTAAATCTTGGTTTGATGTCGGTGACTTCCAATGGTAATCCTAGAGCAGACCCCCCCCCCCTCCTACACAGATGGTACACGCCACTAGTTACTCATAGACTAGTTACTCATCAGTTTTAAGGTGTGAAAGTTACGAATCGCAGTCCCGAATCCCTGTAACACCGATAACTTCAACATTTTCCATCCGATTTAGAAGAAATGTTCAGGAATTGTACGGATTTTCATTATCTGACATAATATTATCTACCTTTCGTATCCTTCCTATTCATTGAACATAGATTTTAATACCCCAGAATAGTGAGAAATGATGGAAAATGTACGTGCGGTACATCTTAACGTCCACTAATGTCACAGTCGACATAACGCCCACTAGAGGGTAAGATGTTGTTTTTTCTTCAATTTAAAATCGTCTTCCATTTTTAGAAATGAATGAGATCAAGAGAGATTTCTGTAGGACAAAAGGTTCGCTCCCTATGAGAACTCAAGTGTTGAACTTATGATAAATCAGAAACACGAGTGTGAATCGCAAAAGAGCCCAAATCTCCGTTCAAATGTTTGCTGGCCAAAATGCGATGGTTTTTCGATTCTTCGAGTTGCACTCAGTTTTGCGTCCTCAGCAACCAGTAATCAAATTTCCTGATCAAGACAACTGCAACTCTTTATTTCTTCGAATTGAGAGTGAAGCGTTTGTTTCTTCCAAATAAACTTGATTGTGAAGTAGGTAGGTAGTGACAATGGCAAAGCTCTCTTTATCTATATCTATACAGAATTTATATAGAAAATATATAGATCTGTATAGAAAAATAATAAACCTTTGTGTAATAATTTGTTAGCTACTTGCCCCGTTTACAATTATGAACGTTTCAAATTTTTTGGTTTTCCTTATTTTGATGAAAGTTTCTTTCACACTCTTCTCCATTTCAAGGAAAAATCTGTGATCACTAGGACCGTAGGGTTCCTGCAGACAGTGCTCAGGCAAAGAGCGTTTACCATAAATGAAGGTTTTATTACAGTATAGCCTGAATATTCTGCAGCCGCACAAAATTTCCGATGTTTTATTGTGCTTTATTGTGCCATTTATTGTGCTTAAGTCCAAAATTTCCATTGGCACTAATTACATTTGATTTTACTTAAAGTTATATGTTATAATTTTTATGCCATTTTTTCAATGTTTATATGCTTGTATTTCTGAATGCGAACTCTTGTGAAAAATGTATGTTTACCACAATAAAGTCGTCTTCTTCTTCCTATTTCTTCGAACTGAAAGTGAAGCGTTTGTTTCTTCCAAATAAACTTGATTGTGAAGTAGGTAGGTAGTGAAAATGGCAAAGCTCTCTTTATCTATATCTATACAGAATTTATATAGAAAATATATAGATCTGTATAGAAAAATAATAAACCTTTGTGTAATAATTTGCAGCGTTTTTGTTATCTATTGCCATTTCGAATCAGTTGTTTATGCAATTTTGTAACCTTTGACCAACTCTGTGCAGAACCGCAAACCTAGTGTCTGACGTACATTTACAACACAGTAAGAGCTATCTTAAACTTTTGTAAGTTTGCATCATATTCAAGTACTATTTTCATTATATTACTACTATTCAGTCAATAAAAATCACTTATTTGGTAATTTGCAGGTTTATTTGTAATATTGTAAATTCGTTTTTGTTGTGAGGAAAATTATTCCCGACGTTTTAAGCTCTTCTCACTTCTGTTTTTTCTTCAGACCAATGTTTTAAAGCTCTCCGAACAATTTTTTTCATGTTTGTCGGTCTGTCCATCTACAAATCCTGGCAAAATGCATAACTCACTGTAATTTATCGAATTTTTTTTTCAATTTTGAGGAATAGAATTGTGGGTTTGCTTTACTGACAAGTGAGACCCAGGTGAGTTTAAAAAGTTGTGATTCGCTGTGTGTTTACTGGTAAAAACGGTGGACGGACGGCAACATTTTTATTCGATTTTCGGATTCTACATACTTTGAAAAACGTAATCCAACAAATTTTAAGGAGGGGGGGGGGGGTTAAAAATTGTTTTTCTTTTCTTGGTCGAATCCAAAGGTTCATTATTGAAAATAATAAACCAAAAACCACGGAGTGAATTACGTAGAAGAAAAGATCAGAGGAGGCAATTACTACAGAACAGTAAGTTTGAAACCAACAACTCTCTAGAACCTATAGTGAAGTAATCCGGAATAAATTCTGATGAGAAAAAAATAATGAAGAAACGAGATTACGATCCAAATCAGATAAAACCCACTAACTGACATCTCTCTCCGCGGCCATCGGACCCGATGATTTTCCACGCCAACGGAGGTCTCAACCAAAGTATCAAACGGGAGAGGATTAGGTCGATAATCGCTCTGAGGGCGGTGGATTGAACAAGTGTACACGGGCGATCCTTGTTATAATAATCCGATTGAAAAACTATGCGCTCCCTCATATGGAAAATCTCCTACAGGAACCGGACCGAGCGTTTAAGATAGACATCCACCAGATGAATTTTTTTTTTTTTTTGGAAAGGCTCCGAGAGTGAAGTTTTTTGAAAATTCCCTCTAAGATTACGACAGTTTACCGAAGCGGCAAAAGTTATCTTTTTACATTCAATCAAGATGGTTTCCATAATAAATTCACTAATGAAACCTCCATTTGCTCTACCATGTGTCTACAAGAATTGTATGAGAAAACTTTTGGAATTGATTCTAGGGGGTTGTTTGAACATAAAGTTACTTTTGAAGTTTTTTTTAACACCACATCCTTGTGACTTTAAAAAAAAAAACTCGGATTATTGGTGTCGTATTTGTTACGTTTTGCACTATACCTACAAGTTTCTATTTGGGTTTTGTTTCTGGTTCTTCCTTTTTTATTTTTTTTTCTTTCGCTTTTATTCGAGCACTTAACTTTAGAAGCCATTAAGAATCATTTTAAAAGTCATTGACTTCGTTATTTGCAATTTTACATTAAAAAAAAAAGACTGTTTCCAGTCACTTAAAAAATTAAAACAACCCTATAAATTATGCAAAATGAAAAAGAAAATGCTGCAAATTATTACACAAAGGTGTATTATTTTTTTGTATAAATAGATCACTCGTCTGCAAAGAACACCGCTCTGCCATTTTCACTACCTACCAACCATAGTTACTTACTACCTACTACTTACCTACTTCACGACCAAGTTTATTTGAAAGAAATGAAAGCTTCACACTCGATTCGAAGAAATAGGGGGTTCCATATGGGAAATTTGAATACTGGTTGCTAAGGAAAGAAAACTGAATACAACTCGAAGAAACGAACAGCAATTTCATTTTGGTCAGCTAAAATTTGAACGGAGATTAGGCCTCTTTTGCGATTCACACTCGTGTTTCTGATTTATCGTAAGTCAAACCCTTAAGTTCTCGTAGGGAGCGAACGGTTTGTCCTACAGGGCTCCGCGTGGTCTCTAAAAATTCTAAAAATTCTATCTTGAATTGATGGAAAAACAATACCTTTATATCAAAATGTTTTGAGCTAGGGCGTTTTCAAAATTTCAACCCTTAGAAGTGACCGACATCAACCAAAAGCTTCGGGGCACAACTAGACCAAAAATGGAGCCCATACACCAAATTTCATCAAAATCGGTCCGTGGTAACTAAGGAAAGTGCCGCGGACGGCGGATGGATGGCAACATTTTTATTCGATTTTCGGATTCTACGTACCTTGAAACGTAAACCAACAAATTTTGAGAGGGGGGTTACAATTTTTTTTCTTGGTCGATTCCAAAGGTTCATTATTGAAAACAATGTATTTCAGAAGTAATATACTTATGTAATGCACTGAGGGACAGAATTGACTCAACCTGACCATTATGAAGGTTCTTGAAGGGGCTTTCAACAATACAATATTGCTCTACCTAACCTGATTCGTTGGTTTTTTTTCTGGCCCATTGTATTATGTAATATGATATATGATTATTGTATTGCCTTATTTTTGGCCTGTTACATCTAAATAAATAAATAAATACTACTATAGTGCAGTGCCCATTGGTTGTCACATTGAACTTAAGGTGTCAACACTCCGAAATAATTGAAGTTGAATGGGCAGTGTAGCCTCCACAGATAGAACGACATGAACGTACATAATCCGTTTGCTTAACAAAAATAAACAATTCATTGATCTAGTATAAATAAATTAGCATCCTCATATGATTCTCGCGATCTTGTGGACAATTTCACATTTTTACAAACAACAACACGATTAAGAAGTTCTTCGCGATTTTGTCGATGAATAATACCGTTTCTCCTACTGATTTCAATAAGTAGTATTCAATTGCATCCTCCAAATTTGAGTCAAATCTTCAGAAATACGCGTTTAACGAAAATCCTGGTCGTGCCTGCTCCATTCGTTAACCATCGACTTGCTAACCGCTACAAACACTGAAAATGTCATCAAAACTGAACCCTATTGTTGTGTACACAGATACAGGCAACCATAGAGCGTTGAAACACAAAATACGAGTCGCAATCTTGATGCATTATTTGGACATTCAAGCACTTACGACTCGAATCACTTCGATCCTAACTATGAATGTAAATTGAGTACAAAAACAGAGATTCTTGAGTTCATCGTTCGTTCCACTCATACAATAAATTATCTTCGAGGTTCCACAACATTATATCCATGGATTCGAGAAATGAATGAACGTAAAGTTTCCAGGCCGTAAAGGCTTTCCAGCGATAAAATATATAATAATGATATTATTTCTCAACTTGAAGGATTTACTTTATTACCTGAGTAAGAACAAGGAAACAAGGAATAAACTAAATTGAACTGAGGAAAGATTTTTGTGATTAGGTTCCACCGTTGGGATGATTGTGTTTTCGGGACTGGTTGGGAGACATCCGAGAGGCTTGTTGTCATGGCAACGGAGGATCAGGGACGGAGATTTTCACCGAAGAAGATTTATCATTTTCCTGGGACCCTGGGATTTTCCTCTCTCTAAGTTCTGCTACCGTTCGGGCTTCACCGTCGCTTCCATATCAGCACAATATAAAATATTGTATTTCATCTGCTGCAACGAACAAAAAAGTAGCCGGATCATCCTACGGAGCTTTGGAGGTTTTTTATAGGTTTTATATTGTTCAACTTTTTTTTTTTTTTGCATCGAGGGAGGGAGGAATCCTTAGTATGAATAGGTGGTCTTTCAAAATCATAATACTCTCTGATATAGTCTTGCAGACAAATTCTAGGTAGGTATATCAAATCTCGCTCGATCAAATCTGATATATTTACATTCATAGTGGAGATATATTTTAAAAATATGTTGTTAAATAAAATGTTGTTAATGTGTTACCAAGGCGGTGTGGGTATAAGTATCATCATGATTTTATTGGAGATAATGCTCTACGTCGATCCTTATCATCCAGATAATGATAATAATAATAATTGTTTTTATTTGTAGAAACCAGAAGGTCATACAAACGTCAACATGCATAGTATGTATCTGGTCTGCCAAAAGTTGACATGTCAAGTTGACAAGTCAGTTTTTACCGATTTTCAGATTTTTTGCTGCATAAGTCGATTCTAGCAAGCTTCTTGGTCTGGCAAATTATGATAATATCATATTATGGTGGAAACGGCGGAAATACAAAAAATAACGACTGACATAATGAGGTAAGTCCAAAAAGCTTGCTAAAATCGACTTATGCAGCAAAAAATCTGAAAATCGGTAAAAACTGACGTATCAATTTTTGGCAGACAAAAAAATCAAAAAAACAAAATCAAAATCAAATGGACTTAATAACAAATAAAATTGAAATTATATTAATACAACTAGTTATTAGTCTGGCCAAATTCGTCCAATGAGTAACCTCATACCGCCTTCGATCTCACACAAAATTATCCTTTGCTTGAAGTTTCTCCGCATAAATAACAATACAGAATCCTATGGACGTAAATGAAAAAAAAATGGTTGCACAAAGACTGCCAAGTGGGTGTGGCACTTAGCTTCCATCCAAAATACGGCCGTATAGATCTGACGCATGGGAAATCATCTAAACGTCAACCCCCAGTACCTGATCAAGTTAGACAGAAATAATGGACATTACGGATGCAACAAGTTTCACAAAATTCAAAATGCAATTCTTGAAAATTTCTTTGAAATCGGACGGAAATTGTAGAGTGCATGTAACTTTTTTTTAAATTTATTGGCTTCAGGAGTTCACCTATTCAGCCGCATGTAAAACAATGTTCTTCATAGTTACATTGGATGTTGCTTGTTATACATAATCATGTTATTTGTATTGTTCATAATTTCATTCCACTGTCCACAATGAATGTTACCACTGCGTCGTAAACTGCTTCCAACTCCGTCACAAGGATAAGTTCCAGGTTGAATGGGCGGGGTATAAATTCCTCTATCTTCTCAAAAAGATGCCGACGTTTATTTCTGTGTATAGGGCACACAAGGATCATATGCTCGGCATCCTCATCTTCCAAGCAGACGTTGCACGTTCCACTTTCCACTCTCCCGATACGCAAGAGGTAGGTCTTAGTGGCGCAATGGCCACTCCTAAGTCTGGACATGATCCTGTAGAAGGTTTTCGGGTGTGAAGGCATTCGTGCAAACCGCGGGTTTGAGCTGGGTTGGGGAAACATGTGCTTTTATTTAAAACCAGCGTGGTAATTTGAGTGGAAATTATCCCAAGCGTTCATCTGTTGAACCTTGAACCACCTGTTTAAATCAGAAGCAGGGAACTCGCAGAGTTCCCTACGAGGGAGTAAAATAGCCTGTTTTGCGAGTGTATCTGCTATCGTGTTGCCGTAGATGTTGAAGTGGCCTCTGATCCAGATGAAGGTAGTTGATGTACCAGCGAGCTTTAGTGTTCACCGCATTCAATATTTCTGTTTCTATAAATCCCATTTTTTTGGTAGGATTTATACTCTTGATTTTGTACAAGACCGAATGGCAGTCAGAGATAATGACGACGTGAGGGCAGTAGACAGTGAGGTCCAACGCATACTGGAGGGCCTCCTTGATAGCATAAGCTTCTGCCGAATAGATGGTAGCTTTGTCCCATAGACGGAATTGCCCTTTTTTTGCATGTAACTTCATATACTATAACTTCTCGACATTTTGTCCGTTACGATGATTCGTCAAGTGTTTGTGATTATTTTTTATCTTTATCCCTGTGACAATTGTGTGTTCAAGTGACAATTGGGGTAGGATCCTTATCGACTTTGCTTGCCCTTTTAAAGACTATTATTTTCTGGTTCTGGAGTCACAAGAAATTGAAGTCATCAAGGAAGCTGATACCAGCACCCACCAACAACTTTCAGAGCTTGAGTACCCAATCGTCATTGCTTCAGAAAACGCCAACATAATCAACAGTGCCCCATTGAAGGCAGTACAGGGTCCGGCAGGGAGGTATGGATGATTTGAAATAATAGCTACACACTCATTTTCAAATGAAACTAAAATTTTATTATTTCAGTGTGTACCTTGGATGATGCCATTATGAAAATTAAAGAGGAAAAAAATAAAACATTGATTATGTACGAAAAATAACATCTGATAAGTGGTGTCCGTTTTTGTCCACACACTCCTGTAGACGTTGTGAGAAGTTGTCCATACTCTTCTGTAGCATTGGACGTGGTATTGCTCGAATTTCTTGAGTTATTGCTTCATTCAGGGCTTCAAGTGTACGTGGTTTGTGTATGTATACACGTGATTTGAGGTAGCCCCATAAAAAATAGTCACAAGGTGTCAGGTCTGGTGACCGAGGAGGCCACTCCACATCTCCACGCAACGAAATGAGACGCCCAGGAAACGTCTGCCTAAGAAATTCCATCAATGCTTTATTTTTTTCCTCTTTAATTTTCATAATGGCATCATCCAAGGTACACACAGAAATAATAAAATTTTAGTTTCAATTGAAAATGAGTGTGTAGCTATTATTTCAAATCATCCATACCTCCCTGCCGGACCCTGTATATTGCGAGACAAGTGGCATCAAACAAGAATTGATTGCTCCAGGCCTGCGACGAATTAGCTAGCCGTGATTAACATACAATAATTAAAATAATGTCTGTGCAAAAAGTCTCTATCGCACAGAACATTCGGAAAATCTTTCTTCGTCATCCCCAGCAGCAATGGATCTCCAACGACAAATATCAAGAAGCTCCACTCATCAGCCCAATCAAAACACACATTTCAGAGGTGCAAGAGACACTCCGAACTAATGTCTATGTAAATAATACAATGCCTTGGAATTTTAGAGCAATTACGCGGGTATGGGGACACCTTCGCTTCATTGTGGAGTTGAAAAGTGGCAAGCTGGCCAATCGACACATCAATCAACAGCAAGGATCTGCTTTCTCTCCGCAGTTGTTGTCCGTTCAAAGTCATATCAACCAATATCCTACCAGAATCAAGTTGGTTACGACCCTATACTACATCAACCTTACCTACTCCAACTCATGCGACACTTCAAGCTTTCAAAGTCCAGTCTAGAAGAAACCTTCAAAGCCAATCAGAAGCATCCGCCACAATCTATGGGCACCATGGCTCCTCCAAGGTGCGTAAGGATAAATGTTCTCGATTACAATCAGATTTTGTTTCTCGATAGATTGCAGTATTTTCGAGGGTAAACTTAGATTGCATCTCATTTGGAAACTATCCACACAGACCCATTAAAATTGTGGTTTGACAATTTTTTCATAACAATAATCCAAATAAACCCCGTTGCCCTTAATCCTTAATTCCCACCTGTCCAAAAAAAATTTTTTTTAGATATTTTAAAAGATTTTGGTGTATTATTATTCGAGATTTTGGTGTATCAACCTAATGGCATAGAATTGCTAGGTTTGACCGAGATGTATGTGAATTTCCTTAATTTGATGAAAATTGGATGGTATATTTTTGGACACCTCAAGAGGAAGGTGTGGGAGGGAGATGGCAACCGTTATCATGGTTATCAAGTGGGGGCATGGCTATCGTTATTTTAAAAATGGAGACTTGGAATACGTTCTATCCTATTTTGGCTGGATGGAACCAGCAGCTTTTTATTCTTAAAATCTCTCTTATTAATAAACGAAATGACACAAATAAAATTGTTAGCCCAATAAGACCTCCTTTTGGTTTATTATTTTCAATAATGAACCTTTGGAATCGACCAAGAAAAAAAAAATTTTAACACCCCCTCAAAATTTGATGGTTTACGTTTCAAGGTACGTAGAATCCAAAAATCGAATAAAAATTTGGCCGTCCGTCCGCCGTACGCCGTACGCCGTCCGCCGTACGCGGCACTTTTGCCACTTAGCATTGACCGATTTTGATGAAATTTGGTATGTAGGCTCCATTTGGGGTCTAGTTGTGCCACGAAGATTGGTTGATGTAGGTCACTTCTAAGGGTTCAAAAATGAATTTTGAAATTTTGAAAACGCCCTAACTCAAAAAATTTCGATATAAAGGTATTGTTTTTCCTTCAATTTAAGATTCTATAGAATTTTTAGAATTTTTTGAGACCACCCGGAGCTCTGTAGGACAAACCGTTCGCTCACTACGAGAATTTAAAGTTTGGACATACGATAAATCAGAAACACGAGTGTGAATCGCAAAAGAGGCCTAATATCCGTTCAAATTAAAGCTGACCGAAATGCGATCGATGTTTTCTTCAAGTTGGATGGTTGGTGGCTTTGCAGACGAGTGATCTATATAGAAAAATAATAAACCATTGTGTAATAATTTGCAGCGTTTTTCAGTAGTATCTTAATGGAATATTGATGCAGTAGCCCCAGTATCGATTTTGACTCAAGAGTGGTTGAACAGTGTTCAGAATGCTTAAAAAATCGGACTTCCGAAAAGATACTTCAGGATATTAAGGGTTATTTATTGATACCTATTCAAAATTGATGAAGAAATGGCAGTCTAAACCTGCAATAAGGCCAAAACCAAAATGTATTGTGATCATTTCAAGACGCTACGAGGTTGCGGATTTGGAAACTAAACCTCCAGTTAGCCTTATTAAAGCCGTCCTACTTTCAAAAATTTGACAGAAACGAACCAAAACGGTTCAATAAGGTCTAAAACGTAAAATTCGAGGAGCAATGTTGAAGCGAGAACTGCCTCCGCTACATTGGCAGACTCGGAAGAAAAACTCTACGTTGTTCATCATTGCGAATATTTTGATCTAACCATTTCCATTTACTTATTTATTTTCGGAATGAGACCAAACAATAAATAAATAACTATAACAGCGTTGTAACGTCCGAATAATTGCCGAACTACAACAATGAGGAGAAAACTAGAAGCAGAAATAAATACAGTGATTTTTCAATCCAAAGCTCAAATAATTAATCTTTTACCGATACACTCAATTAAAAGGGGCTGATCGAAACTCCATGAAACGCCAATACAATTTAACTGCACTCTGACGAGAAAAAAGTGGTTGAAAATGCGTGTGGCTAATTGCTTGTCTTTTATTAAAACTCGTCTCCCGACCATATATTTTTAAATCATAAACCAATCAGTGGCTTTGTTTTTACGGAGTTTTTTCTCCATAGCCTCAGTAATTCATTCGTTCGATGCACAAAATAAAACCTGTTCCGGGGATGGACGGTAGGTAAAAAAACCCGGTGTTTCTCTGCCGTGAAATGCCCGTAATATTTTTCTCCCGTGACACCCCACAAAACACCACAGGGAAAAACCCCTGTGAGCGATCCCTGAGGTACGCCGGTCCGCGGTAATTGACAAATGTCATTACTTCCGAATTGTTTTTTCATAACTCGACTGGACGAGCGAAAAAGTGAGAAATTCGCTGTTTTCGAGCAACACGCTCGTCCCGTGCTGCAGTTTTATATCCGAACGCAATCAAATTTACGGCAGTAATATAAACATCGGATGATGCCGAGGGGCTTCGGAATTTTTGTGGAAATAGCATTTGAAATAATACGTTTTTGAGCTGCGGTTATTTCCAGTTTTCATCGGGAGGACAAAGTCAACAAAACGCATAATGAGTTTGGAAGAAGAAACAAACAAGTACTTTAATGAGAAACGGTCTTGCACACCTGTTTGGGTTGAATTGAATTCGAGAGATGTGGTCCTGAGAGCTGACCGTTTGTCACATTGAGGTCGTGAAATTCCCATGTTAGTTGAAATCTTGAACTGAACAACTAACCCTTAATTTCCCACCTGTTAAAAAATTTGTTTTTTTGGATTTTTTAATTAAGTTTTGATGTATTGACATTTTCATGTCTTTCATATGGCACATAAAAAAAAACGCTGCAAATCATTGCTCAAAGGTTTATTATTTTCTGTATAGATCATCCTTCTGTATAGATCACTGGTTCTCCATCAATAGCACCTACCACCATCTGTATTCTCCCTTGACCTTCCCTCTCAAATTTCAGCTTCCTGCGTTAAATAGGATAGAAAATGGCTTTGGTGCTCACTCAGCTGAACAGTGATGTGAGGAGTGAAGAAGATCTCCTCGAATGCTGGAGACGCTTGAAAGAGCACTTCCATTCAATAGGATTGAAAATGGCTTTGGTGCTCACTCAGCTGATCAGTGATGTGAGGAGTGAAGAAGATCTCCTCGAATGCTGGAGACGCCTGGAAGAGCACTTCTATTCAATAGGATTGAAAATGGCTTTGGAGCTCACTCAGCTGATCAGTGATGTGAGGAGTGAAGAAGATCTCCTCGAATGCTGGAGACGCCTGGAAGAGCACTTCCATTCAATAGGAGTGAAAATGGCTTCGGAGCTCACTCAGCTGATCAGTGATCTGAGGAGTGAAGAAGATATCCTCGAATGCTGGAGACGCCTGGAAGAGCACTTCCATTCAATAGGATTGAAAATGGCTTTGGAGCTCACTCAGCTGATCAGTGAGCAATGATTTGCAGCGTTTTTTACCTACAAACATTGTTTTACCTACCAATTTTTTTTTACCTACCAACTATTGGTAGGTACTACCTACCACACTATAATGGCTTCACACCTTCACAATCAAGTTTATTAGAAAGAACTAAACGCTTCACACTCGATTCGAAAAATAGAAAGCTTGATATGGAAATTTGATTACTGGTTACACAGAAGGCAAAACTGTATACAAATCGAAGAAATGAACAGCGATCGCATTTTAGTCCGATAATATTTGAACGGCGATTGGACCTCTTTTGCGATTCACACTCATGATTCTGTTTTATCGAAGGAAAACCTTCAAATACTCGTAGGGACCGAACGGTTTGTCCTATAGAGCTCCGGGTGGTCTCAAAAATTTTTAAAAATTCTGTACTATTTAAAATTGGTGAAAAAACGATACCTTTATTTCGAGAGTTTTCGAGCTAGGGCACTCTTGAAAATTTCAACCCTTAATTTTCACCCCTTAGAAGTGACCTACATCAACCAAAAGCTTCGCGGCACAACTAGACCCCAAATGGAGCCCATATACCAAATTTGAACCAAATCGGTCCAGTGTTGCTAAGAAAAGTGCCGCGTACGGCGGACGGCGTACGGCGGACGGCGTACGGCGGACGGCGTACGGCGTACGGCGGACGGACGGAAATTTTTTTATTCGATTTTCGGATTCTACGTACCTTGAAACGTAAAACATTAAATTTTGAGGGGGGGTTAAATTTTTTTTTTTCTTGCTCGATTCCAAAGGCTTATTATTGAAAATAATAAATCGAATAAAAAAATTTCCGTCCGTCCGCCGTACGCCGTCCGCCGTACGCCGTCCGCCGTACGCGGCACTTTTCTTAGCAACACTGGACCGATTTGGTTCAAATTTGGTATATGGGCTCCATTTGGGGTCTAGTTGTGCCGCGAAGCTTTTGGTTGATGTAGGTCACTTCTAAGGGGTGCAAATTAAGGGTTGAAATTTTCAAGAGTGCCCTAGCTCGAAAACTCTCGAAATAAAGGTATTGTTTTTTCACCAATTTTAAATAGTACAGAATTTTAAAAAATTTTTGAGACCACCCGGAGCTCTGTAGGACAAACCGTTCGGTCCCTACGAGTATTTGAAGGTTTTCCTTCGATAAAACAGAATCATGAGTGTGAATCGCAAAAGAAGTCTAATCGCCGTTCAAATTTTATCTGACTAAAATGCGATCGCTGTTCATTTCTTCGATTTGTATACAGTTTTGCCTTCTGCGTAACCAGTAATCAAATTTCCATATCAAGCTTTCTATTTTTCGAATCGAGTGTGAAGCGTTTAGTTCTTTCTAATAAACTTGATTGTGAAGGCGTGAAGCCATTATAGTGTGGTAGGTAGTACCTACCAATAGTTGGTAGGTAAAAAAAAGTTGGTAGGTAAAACAATGTTTGTAGGTAAAAAATGCTGCAAATCATTGCTCACTGATCAGATCAGTGATCAGCTGAGTGAGCTCCGAAGCCATTTTCAATCCTATTGAATGGGAGTGGTCTTCCAGGCGTCTCCAGCATTCGAGGAGATCTTCTTCACTCCTCAGATCACTGATCAGCTGAGTGAGCTCCGAAGCCATTTTCACTCCTATTGAATGGAAGTGCTCTTCCAGGCGTCTCCAGCATTCGAGGAGATCTTCTTCACTCCTCACATCACTGATCAGCTGAGTGAGCTCCAAAGCCATTTTCAATCCTATTGAATAGAAGTGCTCTTCCAGGCGTCTCCAGCATTCGAGGAGATCTTCTTCACTCCTCACATCACTGATCAGCTGAGTGAGCTCCAAAGCCATTTTCAATCCTATTGAATGGAAGTGCTCTTCCAGGCGTCTCCAGCATTCGAGGAGATCTTCTTCACTCCTCACATCACTGATCAGCTGAGTGAGCTCCAAAGCCATTTTCAATCCTATTGAATAGAAGTGCTCTTCCAGGCGTCTCCAGCATTCGAGGAGATCTTCTTCACTCCTCAGATCACTGATCAGCTGAGTGAGCTCCAAAGCCATTTTCAATCCTATTGAATGGAAGTGCTCTTCCAGGCGTCTCCAGCATTCGAGGAGATCTTCTTCACTCCTCACATCACTGATCAGCTGAGTGAGCTCCAAAGCCATTTTCAATCCTATTGAATAGAAGTGCTCTTCCAGGCGTCTCCAGCATTCGAGGAGATCTTCTTCACTCCTCAGATCACTGATCAGCTGAGTGAGCTCCAAAGCCATTTTCAATCCTATTGAATGGAAGTGCTCTTCCAGGCGTCTCCAGCATTCGAGGAGATCTTCTTCACTCCTCACATCACTGATCAGCTGAGTGAGCACCAAAGCCATTTTCAATCCTATTGAATGGAAGTGCTCTTTCAAGCGTCTCCAGCATTCGAGGAGATCTTCTTCACTCCTCACATCACTGATCAGCTGAGTGAGCACCAAAGCCATTTTCTATCCTATTTAACGCAGGAAGCTGAAATTTGAGAGGGAAGGTCAAGGGAGAATACAGATGGTGGTAGGTGCTATTGATGGAGAACCAGTGATCTATACAGAAGGATGATCTATACAGAAAATAATAAACCTTTGAGCAATGATTTGCAGCGTTTTTACCTACCAACTATTGGTAGGTACTACCTACCACACCATACTGGCTTCACGCCTTCACAATCAAGTTTATTAGAAAGAACTAAACGCTTCACACTCGATTCGAAAAATAGAAAGCTTGATATGGAAATTTGATTACTGGTTACGCAGAAGGCAAAACTGTATACAAATCGAAGAAATGAACAGCGATCGCATTTTAGTCAGATAAAATTTGAACGGCGATTAGACTTCTTTTGCGATTCACACTCATGATTCTGTTTTATCGAAGGAAAACCTTCAAATACTCGTAGGGACCGAACGGTTTGTCCTACAGAGCTCCGGGTGGTCTCAAAAATTTTTTAAAATTCTGTACTATTTAAAATTGGTGAAAAAACAATACCTTTATTTCGAGAGTTTTCGAGCTAGGGCACTCTTGAAAATTTCAACCCTTAATTTGCACCCCTTAGAAGTGACCTACATCAACCAAAAGCTTCGCGGCACAACTAGACCCCAAATGGAGCCCATATACCAAATTTGAACCAAATCGGTCCAGTGTTGCTAAGAAAAGTGCCGCGTACGGCGGACGGCGTACGGCGGACGGCGTACGGCGGACGGCGTACGGCGTACGGCGGACGGACGGAAATTTTTTTATTCGATTTTCGGATTCTACGCACCTTGAAACGTAAAACATCAAATTTTGAGGGGGGGTTAAAATTTTTTTTTTCTTGCTCGATTCCAAAGGCTTATTATTGAAAATAATAAACCAAAATCGTCACGAAATTTGATGCGACGAAATTTGTTGCAACGAAATTTGCTAACGAAATTTGTCCCAAGTCGCCACAATGATGATTATGACCATCAGAAGTGAAGTTGTTAGGTACTTTACAGGTAGGTACAGTTAGGTAGGTACTTTACAGTTTGATATTACCAGATCAGCTGAGTCGAAAATTGAGCTCCCAGATCAATTACCATAGAAGAAAATGCCTAATAAGCGAAGCCTCTGTCAAAGTATTTTTCCTGAGATCTTCACAAAAACGCTTGCATACGAGTCTGCAACACATTGAAACATTTTCATGCTGATCTGGGAGCTCGATTTTCGACTCAGCTGATCTGGGAGCTCGATTTTCGACTCAGCTGATCTGGGAGCTCGATTTTCGACTCAGCTGATCTGGGAGCTCGATTTTCGACTCAGCTGATTTTTTTTTTATGTGCCATATGAAAGACATGAAAATGTCAAAAAAAAATCGTCACGAAATTTGATGCGACGAAATTTGTTGCAACGAAATTTGCTAACGAAATTTGTCCCAAGTCGCCACAATGATGATTGTGACCATCAGAAGTGAAGTTGTTAGGTACTTTACAGGTAGGTACAGTTAGGTAGGTACTTTACAGTTTGATATTACCAGATCAGCTGAGTCGAAAATTGAGCTCCCAGATCAGCTGAGTCGAAAATCGAGCTCCCAGATCAGCTGAGTCGAAAATCGAGCTCCCAGATCAGCTGAGTCGAAAATCGAGCTCCCAGATCAGCTGAGTCAAAAATCGAGCTCCCAGATCAGCTGAGTCGAAAATCGAGCTCCCAGATCAGCTGAGTCGAAAATCGAGCCCCCAGATCAGCATGAAAATGTTTCAATGTGTTGCAGACTCGTATGCAAGCGTTTTTTGACCAATTTGTACAATATTTGAGCAGAAGGTACCAACGACCCTATAGTAATCTGTCAGCTCAAGAATGATTTTTCCAAGGATCACACTAGCGCTATCTGCATCAGCAATTATCTGTTATAAACCCAGCGCTATCTGTTTATAAACCCAATTTCGTTGAAGAAGAAGAAAGAAACCCTTGGTGGGATGTTGGAGTCAATTATTTCTAATAAAGTACAGAACCAAGGAATAAGGTGGAAAAGGTTCACTTCATAGAGGAATCAGTGCAGCCTTAGACAGTACCGCTGCCTCTGAGGAAACCCAACTAATAGCCTACAAGGTGAGAAATGAAGGTAGAAAGTGCCACAAAGACCCTATTACATTCCGTGACCTCTTTAAAAAATTTTAGTCCATAGTTGGAGTATCAAGATAGCCAACGGCTATCAGTATTGGTTTAAAAGTGGATAAACTGTTGCAGGTAAAATCGGACTTCCAAAAAGATAACTATAACTTCCAAAAAGATATTAAGGGTTAAAGCTAAAAGTATCGGATTTTGTTTTGAAATTCGCCGCCTTGTTGTGCTTCAAAATGTACGAAAATTTCCGTTCTTCTCAGGAATGGCTCAAGGAATTTTTATTTTTCCAAGCTTTTTATGGATGTTATTATCAAACTTAGGTTTGAACGTTCGATTTTCATTGTTACAAAATCGTTACAAAAGTGTCTAATTTTTTGTTAATTGACAGAATCCGAGTCAATTTCCCGAATCCAAATCGAAAATCGGTTAATCAGATAGAAAGGTTCATACAAGGGGTCCCAGAGCCAATCAAAAATCCTTCAAAAATCGTTTTCAAAACTAAAGTAAGTAAAAAGTAAAGTAAACAACTATCTCAGATTGAATTTTCATCCAAATGCCATTCCTGGCGTCGCTGACGTCATCAGCTGTCTTTTGATTTAGAACTTTTCCCTATTAGCACTTTTTTTCAAAAATCAAAGTGCTACTTTCTTCACTTTGAATTTTTTATCGTGTTTGTGGCTCTGAAATGGTCCTATTAAACTATTTGGTGATTTTCAGTAGTTTTGTGCTATACAGGGTGTCCCGAATACAATAATGAACCTTTGGAATCGACCAAGAAACAAATTTTTCTACGTTTTCAGTGCGTAGAATCCAAAAATCGAATAAAAATTTGGCCGTCCGTCCGCCGCACTTTCCTTAGTTCCCATGGACCGATTTAATGAAATTTGGTGTATGGGCTCCATTTGTGGTATAGTTGTGTCCTGAAACATTTGGCTGATGTGGGTCACTTCTAAGGGTTGAAATGTTGAAACCGCCCTAGCTCAAAAAATGTTTATATAAAGCAATGTTTTTCCATCAATTAAACATAGTACTGAATTTCACTCAGAGCTCTGTAGGACCAACCGTTCGCTCCCTGTTAATAACCTAAGGCAGTGGTCGGCAACCTTCTTTGAGTCACGGCACCCCTTTTCGTGACGGCCTCACCCTGTGGCACCCCACCATACTAACACAAAATTTCGCAGTGTAATAATTTCGGAATAGAAACAAGTTTTCAGTAAAGAGCACAAAAACTTTAATTAATAATTAATAAGTAGGTAGGTAAGTAAAATGTTAATTCTTTTTTATAGTGGTAGGTAACTCAAATCAATGTGAAATTTGTCCCTGATGTTTTCGGAAATTTTCTGGGATTCTAGGAGGCAGTTGGGAAAGGCAAACCCTCATGTCGTCCTCTAATGTGCTTTCCAACATTCTTTGCCGTTTTTCCGTTTTCATGGTCGCAAGTGTCGAAAATCCATGTTCGCACATCCACGAAGTTGAGAACTGGAGAAGGATGTCAATTGCTTTCTTCGACAGCTGAGGATATTCTGCTGCAACGTCAATCCAAAAGGTGTTCAGTGGGACGTCATTGAACTTGAGTTGTAGAGTTCGGTCGTTTCTCAAATCAATAAATTCGGTTTGAAGAGGCATGCACGAGTGCGAAAGAAGCCTAATCTCCGTTCAAATCTTAGCTGACCAAAATGCAATCTTTGTTCGCTTCTTCGGGTTGTACTCAGTTTTGCGTCCTTAGCAACCAGTAATCAAATTTCCTTATGAAGGCCCCCGAATTATTATGGCTGTTGACTCTACATACTGGTTAGTTAAATTTTGATAGTAAATTAACTAGATGGGCTCCTTATGTGCTCACTTGTTATGTTATTGATATATTATTTAATAAATAAAATATAATTGAAAAAAAATCAACTCCAGGAAAAATTGTAACAATTTGCAATATTATTATTTAGTCGTTCTAATTAAGTAAATACAATGCATTAAGAAGTAGGTTCCAAAAGTTATTTCTACTGCAATAATTATCAAATCGCCACTTGGCGAATTTTCAATTAGTGCAGGTGCATAGCTGCATCTCAAGATAGTCTGCCCTGAGCCAGTTATGACCTTTTTAATGCCGCAAGGTCAAAAACTCGAAAAAATCATTCAAAGTGAATAAATTTGATTCTAAGCAAAGTAAAAAAACTGCTAAGAGGGAAAAGTTGTTGCAAATTAGTTGTAAAATTTACTCCTGAAGTTGATTGGGACACCTTGTAGGTACTCACTCAGCAGACAAGAGGCTTTGTTGCCAAAGCGTTTTCCGTTGTGATGCATACGAATTCGGGAAAGTAGCTCAGATTTCTACATCTCAAAACTCGAACTGGTTTCTTGAAGATATCATAGGATCGCCAGTAATAAATGTGGGTCCAGTAACATATAATTGAGTTAACCTGAAATATCTTGAGCTTGTCTGTAGTTGGTGACATTACCAGAGTCACACGTTTAAAAGAGTTCAGGCCTTTAACAGAAGAAAAGCATGTTGTGGGTGTTTGGAGTACGAGAGGCGAGGATTTTAAACCCCGGCATGCCATCTAGGTACATTACGGACCCTTGGAGGCACGAACTGTTCAACATTTCGATATACTGATACCATGCAGGTGATGTAGGAATGGATTTATAGACGATGATCCCGTACAGAAATACGAAGAACTCTGCCATAATCCCAGTGAGCCACTCCCCCTTTTGTTGCTAACACCTGGTCGCGATGTCGACTCTGGAGAGAACTGTCAATTAAAGGGTTGTAGGCTCCCCTTTTGTAATGTAGCTGATATTTCTTTCATTTGATTTTATTGGGGCAGACAGGCAGAGGTAATTCTACAAAGCGAAAACTGTCGATGCCTGAAGTTGGACGATGGGGACGTAACTACCTAACGAGGGAGAGCACCAAAGGACTAGACTTTAATGATTAACTTGACAAGCGTTTCCTTCCGTGAAATATCTCATCTCGAATAATCAAGAGATGGGTTCCTCCCGCTTTTATTCGATATCACATTCTAGTTGTAGTCGCCTTGGAAATATTTCAAGGAGATCTCCATTTTCGACTTGAAAAAAAGAGAAGATGTTGATGGGCTACATCAGACAAATAATTATTGCTCTTTCTGTATGTACCACAAAATATTTAAATGATCAACGTCTAATTTCTTAAAAGACTTGAACGCCTTTTGGTACGGTGTGTGGCCAGCCCCAATAGCGTAAGTGTACCAGTTATCGTCAAGGAAGCTAGGTTAACGACATCTTCCTTATTATTCTATTAACCTGCGATCTTCCTGCACCATTAAATTAACAAACTTGTAGCAAGCCATTATTTCCTCAAACTGTGTCCCAGTTATCGGCAGAGGTTTGCGGGTAACCAACAGAAAAAGTGTCCCAATGATCACCAGGAGGTGTTCAAGAAATTGATATCTCTTTCCTGGCAAAAAGAACCTTTAATTTTGTTGATTTTGAACATCAGACTCAAGGGGGGTATAGTCCACATTTTAAGGATACCCAGAATGCCTGAAATATATTTTTAAACCCTCTTCTTAGCTCGAGGCCAATAGTGGTGATTACTAGTGGTACTAACGGAAGTTGACACTATGCTTGACACCACCACCCTTTGCTAGTTACCGTTTGAAAACCGTGAAAAATCAATGTGTACAAACTGACATGAAATTCCAACGCTCATGCAGAAACATTGTAACATGCCATACGAAAACCTACTGCCTACCTAATCGCTCATCTGAGAGGGATCAGATCACTTCGTCATTCTCTGCAGTCTCTGACAGGCCATCATGAGGCTCGCCCAGCTGATTAGGGAAGATCTTAGTATGTATTTTGTACTCGGTAGCACCAGAGAGCCCCCTAAGACCTTTCGTCTCCGTGAAACCAAAACCAACAGGAACGAATTTCAATCTCTTGGCAACAAGCACGCCTTGTTTAACGCTCCACACAACTTTAACGCCACTTTCTTGTCAAACGATGAAGTAAAACTATGTGAGAAGGAGAAAAAATTCTACACATTTTTCGAATCGTTTTTACCATTAGAAAACCAAGGGATTTCGTTATCTTCTTTACCCCTAAGACAATTTGGAATATTTAGTGCTTCCAAAAGAAATACGAAAACTAAAAAACCAAAAGCGACCCTCCGAACCAGTTATTACCACCCCTGGTGACAACTGGACCAAAGAAACCGGCGTTTTGGCATTTCAGCGTTGCAGATCCAAGTTTTCTTGTATTTTTTCTCCATCTGAGTTGTTTATTATTTTTAACGTATTAAAAAAATAACAAATAGAAAATTTGAAAAATAAACTGAAATTGTACATGAAATATTTTTATTGGAAGGAAAATTTTACTCACTTTCTCAGCAAAATTATTAATTTTTCATGGTGCAATTACTCTGTTACCAACAATAATTCTGACTAAAATCACTCGCAACGAGATTGTGGAAACCCATTTTAATATTTTAAATAAACGTATGCACTTTGTTAACTTTGTAACTCAATATTTTCATGGAAATAAACAACGTTCTTCATAACTCCGTTTTTTATTTTATTTTATTTTTTAAAACAATAATTCCTTTTTAACGACCTTCAAAACACCCATGACAAGAAGATCTCTCAATTTCGAGTGTCATTAGCGTGTTATATCACAAACTCCTCAATAATGGTACTTAATGAAAGTGTAGCAGAGAGTTGTATCTTTGGAATAGTTTCGGACTCGATGTTCTAATGTCACCTTTACTCAATTTTTCCCAATTTAAATTGACGGTGGTGATAACTGGTACAGTTACCCTAATTCTTCAGAATGTTGTTCTGATCGCCTCTCTGTAGTAAATAAATAGAAGTAGTAATTGTCAGATTGAATCACTTAATGACTTCACGGCTGCGTTCGTGTTGTTCCAAAGCTCAGAACAAATTTCTCCTGAGAAAACAAGTTTGGTGGGTATTTCTCCGCAACGAAGGGGAATCCTTCTATTTAACAATTTATGTTTGAAAAAAAATACTTTACCACTACAATCGATGGTATTTTACATAAATATTTACATCTCAGTATTTTATATGAATTTTCAGCACTCAGCAGTCGTTTCCATTTGGCTGCTTGTTTCAGGGTCCGAGATCCGACCTCGGACATTGGGGTGAGGGACAAGATTGAATCACCTTGACCCAGGAATGATGGAGGGAGGATTGTGCCTTTTCTGGCTATGCCATCAGCCGACGCTTCTCTTCCCTATGGGCTTCGAGTTCAGCTCCAAGTCCCACGGTGCCCATTTGCTCGAGCCGTGGCACGCCGTGGAATAGGCCGTATCCCTGAATACAGGCCAGATAAATGTTCCACCGGTCAGGAATCGGGTGATCATCCACTCTAGGATGAAGAGTAGGTAACCAGCCCGAATCAGATCCTTGGCTGACTTGCCATGCCAATCCCACACCAGGTAATAGTGCTCCAATCATCTTCATTTTATTTCGCTGTATGTTGGCAAGTGCTGCTGCAGCCTCTAATTGTGCTTTCACTTCATACTTCTGAATCTCTGCGAGTGATCTCTGGCCAGAGCCAGAGACCACCGGGACATCAATATTGAAAGCTCCTCTTGGTGTTTTAATGTCACCTTGACTCTATTTTTTCCCAAATTAAATTGACGGTGGTGATAACTAGTACAGTTAGTGAATAAGCATAGTTCACTAGTCTTGTCAAATTGAATCGCTTAATGACTTCACGGCTGAGTTCGTGTTGTTCCAAAGCTCAGAACAAATTTCTCCTAAGAAAACAAGTTTGGTGGGCATTTCTCCGCAACGAAGGGGAATCCTTCAATTTTTTCTTCATTAAAACGCTTTCAAAAGTGAGGAAACGACATGCGGGGCGGAATTAATGAAGTAAGTAAGTCGGAGAAGGAAGAAAGAAAGCGATGACGAAGTCAGTTTTCCACGGAAGGGACCGCCGACGTCTTCGGACTGTTTGCCGACTAAGATTCTAAGGAGCCGGCAAACAGAAGCTCTTGAGCAAACACTTTATCCCTTCTCGAAAAAGAAGAGGCGACTTCACATTACTCCTCCGTGGTTCATTCTATTATCGGATTCCTTCTTTATGATGGCCTAACCGGCACCTGACGGCAATGGTAATTAGGCTTCGGTCACTTCAGGTAGCGACCTCCGCTCTTCCTACAAGCCAAATCCTCTAACAGGCTTGACTGCACCGGTGACTTTTTGTTTATTCCGGCTCGAAATGATCTTTAGTCGAAGCGCTTCTTCACTACGCGTTTCCAACGTATACAACACAGTATATAGAAGAGAATACTGGGGGATGTGGCACATAGCTTTCTAGATACGATCCAAAAACACCGTTCAAATCGGATGGTATGAATAGGAGTTAATATATTTGCTACAAGCATTCCAAATCTGGACGTGAGAGGTGCCTACTAATCATAATGCAATCCATAGGGGACCAATCAAAAGTCCCATTCACTCAATCCTTTTGAATTTCGCTGAGACCGGATGGAGACTGATATGCTTCTTACCGGGGGTTATCGTTCGAGTAAGCAAACATCAGATTACGGTAAAATTTACAAGTGACAATCTATCTGTCCCTGGGTCTGAAATGTTTTACTAAAATTGGATGAAAACTGAAGAGGTGTAAGGAGAAATGGGAGGTTGTGGTGGAAACGTGGTGCAAGCAGTCTGGCCAAACTCTCATTTAAAAAGAACATAAAATCAATTATTATTGCGTTTCTTTGCCACATCCACCGTGGAACAGCAGTCACCCAAGGAAAGCTCAACCCCAAAGAAGGCTGTCCAGCGAGGGTATGGAAATCCCAATACCTAGATTTCCCGCGAAGCACTCCATCCTCGTCCCCACGGTAACTCCCCCAGCAATCGAAACTATTCAGTACGACTTTCACCTCCACGCCCATTTTTTTCTGCGTGGAGGATCTGTGAAAATAACACAGGTAAATGTAACACTAAAAAAAATCATCATTTCTGTTTCGGTCGATTTTTACGTACAACCAACCCGATTGTAGGGAAATCTAACTTCCGCAATTTTCATGCTCATGATTTATGTGAAAAATGTACACATCTCAAGCTACCAGTTTCCCTCGTACGCACCTGGCTACTACCCTAAACTATTTAGAAAGATCGGACAATAAACAAAATTTTTGTTAGGCAGAAACTTGAATGCATAGGTTTCCAACACGTCCAAATAGAATGATGCTAAAACTTGGAATCCTGACACTAGCGCTAATAAGAGAGATTTTTGATTCATATAATTTCTTACTCAGTTTCATTTATGCAGATTATTGAAGTCACTGAATGGGTACTTATACTGCAGGGGTGCTCAAACTTGAACTGCTGGCGATCTACCTCAATATTTTTAGACTACATACGATCGACTCTGAGAGACTGCAAGTGTGTGTAATGCAGGGTTTTCGTACATACACGATACACCCTACCTACCTAGGTAGGGCGTACCGTAGCATATATGGATATTAGCTTTCTGCACAATATAGGTACATTATTTTAGTCAAGGTTTGGGTTAGGTTTAGTTAGGTTCTTCTCTACAATATCAATGAAAAACTCATAGTTATTCAAAATTGCGAGTTTATTGGTTGTTACAAAACAAAAGAGTTACATATGGTGTTAAACTTAACTAAAGAGTGGCTTTGGATGTTGAAGCGTGGCACTGCATGTCCTCAGCATACTTTTCATAAGATGGTACGTAACCACTGAGTGCTAATCGCAAGCATGATGACATGATCGTCAGTTAGTCGATTGCGATATTTTGACTTAATTATCTTCATTTCAGAAAATGCAGACTCGCACAAGTAAGTTGACCCAAAAAATGCCGTCAGTTGAAGGGCGATTTGCCTTACATTCGGATATTTATCTTCAGATATAAAACACCAGAAATTTGTATCAGATGCTGTAGCTTTGAGATGTATATATGATGTAATCTGCACCAACTCATTTTCAACAGAACATGAGTTCATATTAAACTGACTTGCTATTTCAGTAGCTAATTCCTCAATGTTTTTACATGAAAAAGGATAACTCATAAATGATGCTGTATTTTCCAATTTACTGCAATCATAAAAACGCATTTCGAATTGTCCCAAAATATTTGATAATTCAGCCTCATACGTATCATAATTCAACTGAGGAATCCTTGCTTTCAAAGACGCACAAAATGTACTGTATACCGTCTAGTCTAGAAACAACACGGCTTTTCTTTGAAAAGTGCCGCGCGTTCCTTTTGCCGCAAGCAGTATTATTTTATTACGTAATACATTTTTGTAGTTTAGTTACCTACCTACTTATTAAAATTTTTTTTTCTCGAGATCTACCCAAAAAGCACTCGCGATTGACCAGTCGATCACGATCGACCGTTTGAGCACCCCAGCTATACTGTGAACTTGTACTTAAATTCAACATTTATTACGTCCGTAATGGCAGATAATATTGTTCAATATTAAATATTTATGGTTACTTGCGTTTCTTCCGGGGTTTCATTAGCGTGAATCAACGAATAATCATTCTTGTTATTGTAAATTAATCATCTAAATGTAAATTGACGGCTTTAAGAACGACAAGTTGCGATCGGGGTAAAATGGTGATATGTACAGAAGTTCGAGGACCAATTTTGAATAGACCCCAGCCAATATTTAATTTAAATGGAGGACATATCCATGATCTAATGATTCTCCCGAGAAAGGAGACATTTTTTTAAGATTTCTTAAAAATAATAGAAATTTCATTCTGAAATGATTGAAACGTCTTCATCCAACAAAGTAACTCAAGTTTATATTTAAAATGTATTAGTACTTACTGCATTATACGTTAGTATGAATCACTTACAGATCTTTGGGGTTTTTATCAGGAGGTTGGGTAGACTTTGCCTGATAACCTCACCTACCGAGCTCCACGAAATATTTGGGGACCGCCAACAGTTCACAGTACCTATTCAGTAACTTCAATTATCTGCACAACCAGTGAGAATAACAAAATGTAGGTCCCCGAAATCTATATTTCCACTCGCATTTGAACTAGGTACTTCGTTTCCTGGCTCTTGATGCGGAATTCCATCAACATTTTAACAACAAACATAATTTTATTTTTAAAAAATGTCTAAAGATTTTTTGGCCTTAACTCGTCAGTTCCCAAAGGTACCTGCAGGTGCCGTTGCTTTATTTTCCTGTAATTGTAACTCCGCGTAAACATTTTTTATTTTTAGACGTCATCTTGTCGACCAATAGATATTGTTGATGAGGATGCAAACCATGAAAATTATAACCGGTCGATCAAACAGTAGAAATCTAGAGCCAAGTCAAGTTGTAAATTAAAATAAAGAAGAATGAAGAAATCTGTGGCTTGAAACAAATCGGCCTAGTGTAAGGAAACAAACCCGAATTATAAGGATATATTCAAGTTGAGAATTTTATTATTATTGAGAAGAAAAATTGATAGGGAACATGGTTAATATTATGAACATATGGAATCATAACAAACTGCAGTATCATCACATAGCTGATACGATTTCCCCCATTTTCCTTGATGTGATCCAACTTCTTGATTCTAGGTTTGAAATCATTCAAATTCCTTCCAGATATTACTTAGAACTTACTTCCAGATCTTACTTAGTATGGAAGTACAATGTGAGATCTAAAAAGTGTGCCGTTCCGAACCTCGAAATCCAGACAAATTAAATTTTACCAACGGAGGAGGAAACTCTCAATTGTTGAATTATAGCGACTTTAAACTAGTGTTGGAGCAATCAGAGCAACAAATTGATGTTTTCTATCATACAATTTTCAAAGGTGAGGAACTTCTTGACTCAACCAAACTTCTGAACTCCAAACCCATTGTTTGCCCGAGTTCGTCCATAAAATACGAATGAGCTTCATGATTTCTGTTCGTTCTTCATAATTTATATTTTGTTTAACATTTTCAAAGAATTGACATTTTAAGCACTATACCACTGTTCTTTCTCCTGAACTTCTTACTTTTTCATATAACTGATACAACCTTCTAAACTGACCATCTTTCGAACCGTCTAAACTGACTGATAGGTCTCTATTCAAATGTAAGTTTGACAAATTTTGAGAAAAATTGCTACAGGTAGTCGTGGGAATTGGTGGGTTAAATCTGGTGAGTAGTTTGAGGCTGGGCCCAGGAAAAATCCAAATTGATTTCGTCGAGATCGGAACATTGATTTCATTGTTAGTGTTGCTGTTTGTCAACTCGGAAGAGCACCAACATTGACATCAGAGGAGATCAAGTTTTTTTGCACCAACTAATAATTAGTTATTATTATATTATTAGTTATTATTGTCTAGTTATTCTAATGTGAGAAGCTTCACTGCCCACGTTACTTCGCTAAATGTGGTATCTTTCCAGAAGATATTCATAGCTACGTCAGTGTTTGCGTCGATAAGATGTCGCCGGAATAATTCCAACAGTCCGAAAAGAAGAGATAAAAGCATTGCTCTGTCAGAGGACTTCATAACAGTTTTGGAACTCAAAGAGAAGCGGAAGGGGAAACTCCTCCTTCTCGAACTTGCGCCCTTTGATATGTTAAACCGGTCGCCATGACGACCCACCGGCTGTAATGAGCTCGCAAATCCAACTCCTCTCCTCACCTTTCTCAATCCTGTGATTCCCTTTCTGTTGAACATCCCCTCTCCTCCAACTTTCAGCATAACTCACCCTAATTTGCGCTGCTACGGTTATCATTATTATTCCTCTCGAAAAGCTATACTGGGAATACTTTGATCTGCCTGAGACCCCTGTAGTTGGAAGAGCAAACGGTTTTCACAATCGGAATCCATGCAAAGTGAAATTGGATTGAAGCCTTACCAGGATCTGAGGAGCGGGGTTCTCCGGTGGTTTGAAAGGCAAACGCGGGGTTTCTCCGCTATTGTGAGGCAAATATTCCATTTTACATACCTGCCCTTTTACTCGATTCTAATCCAACGGTTCAACAGCTTCACTCCGTAAAGAGCGAATCATCTGTTAATGCTATCGACCTACTTGTCTAATTTAGTGCTGAGAGTGTATATAATCCAGTTGAACGCTTTCGAAGAAAGTCTTCAGTAGTAGTAACTAGCTTATTACCCATAATTAGTTTCTAAGTAGTGATTTCCATTCTCTCAATGTACTCAAAATCATATATTTCAATAGTAACAAGCCATGGAATTGGATGTTTCATCAATGATGTTCTTAGTGGTATGGTACAGTTAATGGTAAACAGACGACTTCAATGTCAGTTGACTTTTTTACTGAAGAGCCTAAACTGATACTTCATAAGTCATGAGAGGAACTGGACAAAATCAAATGATCGGAATAAAACAAAAAATCGGAAAAATTCGCACAACGCTCAAAATACAACTGAAAGATTGTAGATATCTACACTTTTAATAGAGACAATACTGGTCCCCCTTATGGAACTGTTATACTGATAAACGGAAACAGATCTATTACCAAAATTTATCAAAAAACTGCAGAGGAACTAATTTTAGAAACTAATTACTATTTTAACCCATTTCAAGCCGAGGGTAGAAATAACAGAGTAATAGGAGGAGGAGAATGAACTATTTTACAGAATGCCGGCCGAAATAAGGCACATTTGCTCACCAAACGAGAGCAAAAATGCTCCAAATTTTATAAATTTTACATTTTAATAGGATTTCAGAGGTCTCAGTTTTCCAAATAGATATGATTTATCCATTACTTGTCAAAAATTAAAAAATCTGTATAAAAATCTAAAAATCTATTTTTATGAACCAGAATCTGTCTCGACTCATGACCCAGAACGCTCACTCTCCCAGGACCAAATTTGAGCAACCATAATCATCCTTACGGCCAAAAGGCCTCCTTTTCAAAAAAAATTCCCAAATCGCATTGAGTTCCCGAATGTCGAAGACATTTTTCTTTAAAAAGTTTAGAAACAGCATGAACGAGAAAAAATTCTTCTACAAAGATTTTCCACTATTTCAATATTTAAAAAAATCATTATTATGACGATGCAAAAATGCATCAATGGCCGGAAATGGGTTAAATTTTAAGTTTTTATTTATTTCGTTTCAAATTTTAAATAAATATTTAAGTTTTGTATTACATTATCTATTCTGTTTTGTATTACATTATCGACGTATGTAATACAAATCAGATCATGTGAGTATGGAGGAAGAACATATTTACATAATATGTAAATACACAATATATTACATTATATTACATACAAAATTTACATTACAATATATTACATACAAACATATTATGTTTGTGCCATCAGATGGCCACAGCGGCGACTTCAATGCGTACCTACTTGCAGCCCATCTGAATACGTTATGATTATTATTTTCTCCTTTTAGTAGTTTGCCATCATCAGTTTTGAGGTTGGTTACTTTTTTTGTTTACATTGAACTAAACCTTTTCTACTTTCTTTTAAACGTCTTTCGCTTCGAATTAAAAATTTTCTATTCACATGTAGGAAAGTAAATTTTTGAAGAAAATCAACGCATGAAAACTCGATTTAAACACAAGAAATTCGTAGGGGACCATCCTAAGAATGGGCACTTATTCCGAACATGGTCGCCTATGAATTAGAGGATCGTCCCATATGAATTTCTTTCGGTAAATGATTTGTTCATGCGTTAATTTTCTTCAAAAATTTGCTTTTCTAAATGGGAATAGCCAATACTTAATTCAAAATTAAAGTCATCATTAATTACGTTACCATGCATATGAATGGCGAATAATCAATTATCGTCATTCAACCAATCGCCTAAGATAAATAAAATGTTCTCACCTCCACTCTTTCTTCCTTGAGGTCCACCTTGAGCGCCAGCTGTTCCCGAAGAACGACGTCAGGGTAGTGGGTTTTGTCGAAGGTCGCCTCCAGCTGTTCCAACTGCTCTTCAGTGAAGATGGTTCGGTGCCTCCTTTTCCTCTTCGGGGGTGCCGCCTGCTGCCCCACCGCCATCGCCATGTAGCCTGGGTACAGCCCTCCATACAGCCCTACGACAGCCCAACGCAAAATGTTTCTCTGAATGTTTCCTCTCGTCGTAAAGCAGAACTAAGGAAAACGCTGCAAATTATTTCACAAAGGTTTATAAATTTTCCTGTATAGATCACTCGTCTGCAAAGATCACAGCTCTGCCACTGTCACTTATTATTTTCAATAATGAACCTTTGGAATCGACCAAGAAAAAAATATTTTTAACACCCCCTCAAAATTTGATGGTTTACGTTTCAAGGTACGTAGAATCCAAAAATCGAATAAAAATTTGGCCGTCCGTCCGCCGTACGCGGCACTTTTGCCACTTAGCATTGACCGATTTTGATGAAATTTGGTATGTAGGCTCCATTTGGAGTCTAGTTGTGCCCCGAAGATTTTGGTTGATGTAGGTCACTTCTAAGGGTTCCAAAATCAATTTTGAAATTTTGAAAACGCCCTAACTCCAAAAATTTTGATATAAAGGTATTGTCTTTCCTTCAATTTAAGATTATATAGAATTTTTAGAATTTTTTGAGACCAACTGGAGCTCTGTAGGACAAACCGTTCGCTCACTACGAGAATTTAAAGTTTGGACGTAGATAAATCAGAAACACGAGCGTGAATCGCAAAAGAGGCCTAATCTCCGTTCAAATTAAAGCTGACCAAAATGCGATCGATGTTTTTCTTCATGTTGGATGGTTGGTGGGTTTGCAGACGAGTGATCTGTATAGAAAAATAAAAAATAATAAACCATTGTGTAATAATTTGCAGCGTTTTTACCTACCAACCGTAGGTAACTACCACCTACCTACTACATAATTTCCTTCCCAATCAAGTTTATTTGAAAGAAATAAACGCTTCACACTCGATTCGAAAAATCGGGAGGGTCGTATGGAAATTTGATGACTGGTTGTTAGGAAGCAAAACTGACTCAACTGACTTTTGACCGAATTCAACGCGTCGAAGGCGCGCGAAAGAGGAGGTACTCAATTCGGGTTGTCGTGGGACGACGATTTTTTTCACAAAATTTCGATACTTTTAACAAAGCAAAATGAAATCTGTTTGAAATGGGACCACCACGGTTACTGGTAGAACACATTTCAAAAAGAATCAGACAGATTGATACCAGAAAAAGAAATGCAACGAACTCGGACATTAAAAAAAAAATCGCATTTTAGTCAGATTAAATTTGAACGGAGATTAGACCTCTTTGGTGATTTACCCTTAAGTTCTCGTAGGGAGCGAACGGATTATCCTACAGAGCTCCGCGTGGTCTCTAAAAATCCTAAAAATTCGATATAACGATTCTAAAAATTTAATATAACGAGTTCCTATTTCACTTAGTTCCTGTTCCACATTGTTTTTCATAGTTCGAGGTTTTAATTGTTGACTTTTTTGCCTAAATATAATTGTTGTTGATACCTTGCCCTACATGTTAGTATTATATAGGTAGTTAAGAATCAAAAAATGCTTTAATAATTAGTTCGACATAAACTATGTGCGTATATGTACCCACAGTATGAAAAAATAAAATATCAATATCAATACTATCTTAAATTTGTGAAAAAAATACCTTTATTTCAAGAGTTTTCGAGCTAGGGCACTCTTGAAAATTTCAACCTTTAATTTTTACCCCTTAGAAGTGACCTACATCAACCAAAAGCTTCGCGGCACAACTAGACCCCTAATGGAGCCCACGTACCAAATTTCTATGATAACTAAGAAAAGTGCCGCGTACGGCGGACGGACGGAAATTTTTTTATTCGATTTTCGGATTCTACGTACCTTGAAACGTAAACCATCAAATTTTGAGAGGGGTTTAGTAAAAAAAAATTTCTTGGTCGATTCCAAAGGTTCATTTTTGAAAATAATAAATGAAAAACAAAACATTAGAAGCATAAATGGAGATAGTAATACAGTACATTTCAAATCAGAAGTTGGTAACACCGTTCGTATTTACCAGCAACTTCTGGTGGGTCCTGAAGAGGGTAGACCAATAATTGGTCACAATTATTGTGACTCTGCAGGTGACAACAAACGCCCATTTTGTTAGTTAATTGTAGTAGTGGCTACTTGTGCTCTACACAGAAATCTCATCCTCTAGCTGTTGGTAAATACTGAATCTTCTCTTCATCCATAACCATTGTTTAGAAAAAAACCATCTCTCATTTTTCATTCTAATCCATAACTTCAAAATACCTGTTACCATCTTTACCTACTTCTTTCCATTCTGTAATCTAGGATTGAAAATGACAACTAGAGTTGTCGAAAGCTCCCCATGAATTTAAGTTATTGTAAACGACAAAGGACTTTCATTGACAAAAAACCCCCACTTATTTTAAATAAATTATCTTACAAATTACCAACTATTGAAACGCGCTGACTTGGAGCACTGAAGATAATCTTCACTCAATCAAATGATTATTACTGATTCCAGTACTGCATCTACTACTAATTTCGGAGAACCTGTATCAATAACCGCGCCGTTCTTATTGCTCTACAGCCACCCACTGCAGAATACATTTGCATGAAACGACTTCTGTATATAAATGAGAGCACTTGTGTATACCTTCAGGGTGTGAGTACTGCGAGTGGGGTGGCGTGATGCTGCCTCAGGCCTCTTTACCACACCTCACGCCTCCAGTCCCCTTGCTGTTCCCACTTCCTCAAACTAACGGTTAACCACAACGCGCTTGTAAGTACTAAACATCAGCAGAACGACACCTATTCATCTCCTCGGATTCGGATTTCTCATACGATTCTCACGCAGAGCTGGTATATGAGGCCACAGACTACTTAAATACCATTATCAAAATTATGGTATGATATTCTTGATGACATATACGATCAACAGTCAACAGATCAACGCTGCAAATTATTACACAAAGTTTTATTATTTTTGTATAGATCACTCGTCTCTAAAGAACACGGCTTTGCCTTTGTCACCACCTACCAACCACATATTTACTTCACAATCAAGTTTATTTGGAAGAAATAAACACTTCACCCTCATTTTAAAGAAACAGGGATTATTAGGAATTATTATTATACCCTAATTATTAGGAAATTCGATTACTGGTTGCTAAAGACGCAGAATTGAGTACAACTCGAAGAAACGAACAGCGATCGACGGACGGAAAAGTGAGACGTAAGCCAACAAATTTTGAGGGGAGTTAAAACTTTTTTTCTTGGTCGATTCCAAATGTTTATTATTGAAAATAAAATTTGAAAGTATAAAACCGTATACGTACCTACTCAATACAGACACCAGAAATAATATGCATCTACAGACAACTGATGAGTATGGACTTGCAGGTTTTACACTTGAATGGTGGGAAGTCTGAGGAAGATGATTAAGCTGTCCGGATGTGGTTCAGTTCTTTGTATGTCTACAAATAAAGATTTTCTTGGTTGTTGTGGAGAAGGAAGCAGAGGACGTCAATATACTTTATTACATCTATTCGGCAAGCGCTTTCGGGGCAAACTATGGCCCCTTTCTCAAGCCTACAAGAAAAAACAATTAATTGAAGACTAAAAATAACAGTAGCATGAACAATCACGGTTAGTATAACCAACCAGTCAAAAATATTATGTCAAAAAAAAAGTTTCAAAAAAATGTTTAAAAAATGAGAAAGGGGCCATAGTTTGCCCCGAAAGCGCTTGCCGAATAAATATAATAAAGTATATTGACGTCCTCTGCTTCCTTCTCCACAACAACCAAGAAAATTACTACAGCAGGAGTACAGAACAACAAATAAAGATTGGCAACTTCGACCAAACCAATGCAAACGTTGTCAATTTATGGTGAAGAGAAACTGAGAGAATGAAACTACTACTACTTAGAAGACGTCTACTTAGCTGATATCTTCCATGTTACCTGGAAGTTTTTTCAGTACAGCTTGAAAAAGAAGGAATAGTTAGATACCGGGAAGTTCAGCCAAGCCAATGGCCAATTTCACCAATCAGTGGTGAAAAGATGCATAGGTAGGCAACTCTGGCAGTTTAGATGGGGTTCAGCTCCCAAGGCTTGCTCGCATTTTCCAAGCACCAGTGTATCTGGAAATCCATACAGGCAAGTTCAGCCGAGTCACTGTCAAGTTTCTCTGGTTAACCAACTAAATTGACTGGGTTCATCTTCATCGACTGCATGTCCGTTTCCAAGCAGCAGTATATCTAGAGACACTGACTGGCAGCATCAACAAGACCAATTCAAGCCTTATCAAGGAATGGGAAGAGAAACTGGAGAGAGAAACTTAACTGCCTTGATGTTGTTCAGTTCCAACTACTACCTGATAGTTATAGACATGTAACCTGACATTTTCCAAGCACCAGTACTTACTGGCAAGTTCACCCAAGCCACTGACGAGATTTACCAGTGAGTGGTGAAAAGACCTTAAGGAAAGCAACTAAGCTGTCAGGATTGGCTCCTTACAACGACCACCAAACAGAGTCTCCAAGCACCAGAATATCTAGGGCTACTTACTGACTGGCAGTGTCGACCAAAAATGAGTGTTGAAGAGAAACTTGAATTAAACTGTCTTGATGTCGTTCAGTTACAACGAATACTTGGAAGTTTTCTGACATGTTACCTGACAGTTCCAACGTCTTCCTAGACAGTTACCTGACAGTTCCCAACAATATTAACTAGATGCGCAGAGTGGGAAAATCTACCAAACCACTGACAAGTTTTAACTGAAGAAGTACCTACGCTGCTGAAGTCTCAACAGCAGCACTTAACCTGATTGTTCGACTGACTCCAAGTTTATTTGATTTTTCTCGAGCCTGTGAACCTTTCTTACTCCGACGAATCAACGAAAACTTGAGTTGGAGGCCGTTGTCGTCGACTACAAGAAATACTCAGTCTTGAAAGCACATGGAAGAAATCTCCCTTTTTACCCGCTCGCCGCCCGATCTGGAAGCGGATTACACTCTAGAGAGCTTTGCATCACTGCCACCTAGAGAGACCAACGTCAAGAAAGCGTGAATCCTCCGGAAAGTTTCTTTTTCCTTCCTTCTTTTAACCCTACAGCGTTTGCATCTTTACAAAATGGAAAAGGAAAAAAAATGCCTCAGAGCAACGGTGTTAAAGGCCGTATTTAAAAATAAGAAGTCCGTTCCCTCTTCGCTCGTGGCTTTAGGAAAGCTTAGCGCCTCATGGTTCAATTGACAAGGAGATTTGCATCCAAACATGTTCGCCTGCCTCCATTCAACTTATTCTCCCAGTGGAATACCGAAAAGAGGAGGGGAAAAAATTCCGATATTTTTTTCCGAGTTGCTTTCTCTTTTATTAAGCACAGAAGAACGATTGTTGTGGGTTACATCCACCGAACCTAACCAATCTCTAGAGGGTTCGCTAAAAAAATAGTAGATTTGTTTCGGTTTGTCGGTATCACAATCGGTTGAGAAGTAGTTGCTGTGGAACATTGAGTTACCGACCTGCTCCGATTATACTTCAAAATCCATGTCTGTAGGTAAAGAAATCTTATAACTACTAAGGACCAATAAGTTGAAAAAAGTCCATCCCCCAGTTTGACACTCCCATCACCATTTTTGCGTTGAGCAACTATTCACATCTTTCCCAGTAATTTTTTCAGCCAATTTCTTTGAGTTTTGAGCCATTATTTATATTTTTGAAATCTGTAGGAAACTCACCTATTGGTTGAGTTAGGATACTTAGTTAGGAGACTTATAACATTATAATATTTTAAATTGGTGATAAAATTGTCAAAATTATGAAAATTTCCCAAGTTTGATTTTACTACTAATTTGCAAATTTTTTTACCCCTCTTAAAATCCTACTTTACTTATAAGATTTTGTTTCGGGTTTACGACCTTACCTCTCTATATCGGTCATCACACCTTCATTTTCCAGAGTATTTCGAAATTCGAGGAAACCGTTGAAAACTACGTTCAACTTCCTTAGCCTCTGATATTAAATCAATTTTAAATGGCCAAAAAAGGTAATACCTAGCACCAACTTTGTCCTAGGAAAAACGTGAATGTCACAGTATATTTCTTGAACAAATTTTAAATATTGCTATCATTGTCTCAGTTTTCTGCGAACAGAGAGGATATTCAAAGAGTTTGTTACAACATCCCATTAGAATCATAATGTGACATGATGGTCCCAATCCTCTTTCTTGGACTAGTTCTTTAATGTCTCATCTATCCCATACTGTGGGATGGAAGAGTAAGGCAAAAACCACATTGACTCATTTCATGTCTTTGCATTACCTACCCCCACCCCTACAAGCACCGTTTTCTCGTTGAGAGAATTTCTCCTTCTATTCAGTAATTCAGGAATCTATTCAGTAATTCAGGAATCTATTCAGTAATTCAGGAATCTATTCAGTAATTCAGGAATCTATTCAGGAATTATGTTCTATCCTGTATGTTAATTCTAACATCCTTTTGTAAACAAATACAAATGCCGCGGAAACAAGTATTATGGAAACGCTGACGTCATCTCAAGTAACGCTCTTCGATAACGATACTGCTTCTCGATTCTGTGCCAAAGTAAAGATAAAATGTCAAAAACTAAAAACTTCCTCTAGCTGTCAGCTTCCGTGTCTTTCCAAACAGATAGCACGCGAAAGTTTTCGGAGAAAACAGTATATAAATGACTAAAAACTTCATTTTGTGGGGCAACTAATTAAAACTAATTTGAATCATTAAATTTTTAGGGTTTGATTTCATATTGGAGCGATAGGAAATTCAACGTAGTTTCCAACCGTTTCTTCGAATTTGAGAGGCTCCCTCGTATACGACATAGCTTTCCTAGCTTCCACATCGCTTCGTCGAGGGACATAGCTTCCTCGTATCCAAAACCCGATTGTATAGATGATCCGATGCATAGTAGCTGATCTCAAAAAATCAATCTCTAAGCACCCTACACTGCCTTCATTGGGGGCCATCTCAAGCCGCACAATGAAAATTTCATCAAATTCTGGAGTAAAATGTAGAAGTTACCGCTTATGGGAGGATTTAACGCGCAGAGGATTCTATCAATCAGGGACGATGATTTTCAAAAGGGACCATCTACACCCCAATCTTAATCATTTCTGAAAATGTCATCAAGTTCGGATGAAAAATTTAGAAGTTATGGCTTTTACGGTTCTACTTTTGAAGTGATTATGTTGAGGGGGGACAGATTTCGGCAATGTTCTCGTGATTCATTTATTAGAAGTTGAGTGCACTTTCGCTATGTTAGCATCGTCAGAACCTCTGACTCATTTTATATACAATATGCAGCTCCTCAGTCTCACTTTTGTCTTGCATGCTGATTGTTGGGAACCTACTAAAGTGAAGTAAAGTAAAGTAAGCAACCATTTCAGGTTGAATTTTCGTCCGACTGCCATTCTTGGCGTCGCGGACGTCATCAGCTGTCTCCCTAAGGGGAGATCAGAATTTGTTCTGATGATTTCGCTCATGGCTTCCCAAACATCACCGCCCTGGGTTGGAACGAGAGATTGCCGATCGTCTAATAGACAGAAAACTTTCTGCAACGACCAGACTCGAACTCGCATCCCCGCTAGACGGTTCTTATCTTATCACTGCAGTCGGGTACACTGTCCACTAGACCACCGACGCCCCCACCTGGGAACCTACTATTGACCTTGGTGAAACAAGTGGGGTGATAATTGGTAAGTGCATTTGTACCCAGGTATTCGTATGTTCGTCGAGGCAAGAATTCCAAGCGATGGTTTAAGTTTGCGAATTCGGAAACAAATTTGTTGACACTTTTCCAATGCTTTGTGAAAGGTAGAGGTCAATACTGAAAAGAGGTAATATATTCTTAGAGGTTGAAATATGGATCAGAAAATCAGTTTGGTTTGTTGAGAACAGTGATATACCAAAGGTACATCCCTATCCATTTAGAGTGGGATCTTGTTTGATTCAGATCCTTAGTTTTAAAGGGCTTTAGCGTAGGCTGATGGGTAACCAAAATTTTTAGGTTTGCAGAGTGCATTTCAATTTCATTACAGAATAGAGGTAGGCTATTTTGTTTGCAATCCTTTTGATTTATTATTTTCAATAATGAACCTTTGGAATCGACTAAGAAAATTTTTTTTCTAACACCCCCTCAAAATTTGATGGTTTACGTTTCAAGGTACGTAGAATCCAAAAATCGAATACAAATTTGGCCGTCCTTCCGCCGGACGCCGTACGCGGCACTTTTGCCACTTATTGACCGATTTTGATGAAATTTGGTATGTAGGCTCCATTTGGGGTCTAGTTGTGCCCCGAAGACGGACGTACGATAAATCAGAAACACGAGTGTGAATCGCAAAAGAGGCCTAATCTACGTTCAAATTAAAGCTGACCGAAATGCGATCGATGTTTTCCTTCATGTTGGATGGTTGGTGGCTTTGCAGACGAGTGATCTATATAGAAAAATAAAAAATAATAAACCATTGTGTATTAATTTGCAGCGTTTTTGATTCAGACATAGGTAGACAAGGACATAGGTAGTGTACGTCAATTGATTGGAACTGAGGACAACTGGAAATTCAACACATTCTTCACCGAACTTTCGGTAAATTTATTACTTTCTTCAGGGCTCGAAGGATGTTTTATTTAGTGAGCCCTGAAGAAGGTTGTAGCGGTTGGATTTTTGGTTACTGTTTTCGAATTCATGAAATTTCGTTGTCATTCAGTCAGTCAAAAAGTCAAGTTTCAAGTTTCAAATTTCAAGATCCAAAAAGTTGAAAGTTCTAATTTTCAAATTGCGTTATAAAAATATATTTTCTCTCACAAATATTTCCGGCCATTTTGCTTATTGGAGTAAAACCGTTGTAGTTCACCACTAAACCTTCAAGGTAATAAATTTACCGAAAGCTCGGTGAAGAAGGTGTTGAATTTCCAGTTGATCCCAGTCCCAATCGATTGGCGTAATCTGTTTGTTGGGTCAATCTACATAATTTGCTACATAGGTAGTGTATTCAAGATTTTTTGGTTTGCAGAGAACAAATATTCATTTTCAAGTACAGAAATTCTGTACTCGGAAGCAATGAAAGGTACGGGACAAAAAGTGATGCAAATTAGTGTTGGAATCGACCTCTGAATTCTGCCCAGCGTAAATGTAGACACCTCGTACACCTCTGGTCAAAATAAAAGATTTGTTTGATGACGAAGACCTCAGCGAGGTGTCTAAAAGAAGGGGAAGTTCTCACTTCTGCTTCAATATCCATTTGGGAAGGAGCTCGCCGAGACCGAAATCCCCTTTACACCTGATGGAACGTAGTAATCAGGCTGAGTGAGGTTTCCGCCTCAGGGTGAGATTCTGATCGGTTGAGGAGTCGCGATACCTGCACGATGTCCGGATAATGAGACAATGTTCTAATGAATTACTTCTCAGCTCTCACCCCCCTTTCATGTGTCACTTGCTACGTGCAGCAACGAGATCTCAGTGAGAGCTTTCCAGAAAGGAATTGATTCCCGTGGATAGATACCTAACGCGAAGCTCGGGAACTATAATAATTCAAAACGGAAATTTTTGAGACATAATTTGTTAACCCTTAACTGCACACAATTTCCGATTTTCTTGAAAAAAAAAAGAATTTCATGTATTTTGGACCCCTGAAAACGAAAGTGACAAGGAAAAGTCCCTAAATTACATAGTTTGACCGATAATCCCTAATTTATGCCCTTATCTTATTTGATAGAACGTGGTTAAGCAGCCGAGACGATGTTTTCATATGTGATATAATGCGAGCAAAATGGTTGAAAGAAATACGTATGACCAAATAGGTTTTCTCGCATAATGCTATTTAAAAATCACATTTATAATGCTATAAGAAAGCATAAATGCTCATTTAGTTTCTATCACCTATTTAGAAACTTAGTAGGATTATGGACAAAAATCTAGTGATATATTATACATAAGACATTTTTTCATAGCATTTATTATGATAATTTGTACGTATGTAATTTTAAAAAAAGGCCTGCAGGCAGCAATAAATTTTCCTCTTATCATTGGCCAGACTATAGACAAGAAAAGTTGAAGACTAAACAATAAGTAGACAATTTTTGACAAGGTGGCTTCGGCTTCATGTGACATATCTACTTCTTCTGACAGCCCCATGACGATTTCTTGAAATTCATTTGGCAGAGAAGGGTCCATAATGAATAGGTTGTCAAAAAGTCATCAGGCTGGTCTAACTCAGCATTATCATAATCCAATTCATCCAAATCTAATAAATTATCTTCTCTTCCAATTGGTATTTCAAGGAATTTTTGTAGTTCATCATTATGCCATACTAGCTGAAAAGCCTACTAAAAGCAGGCAAAAACGATTACTCCGACTCTCCCCGCCACCCACTCCCTCCGATTCCTCAGACTCTCCCTACTCCCACGACCACTCTAACTCCTCGCGATCGGCGACAGGCATACATACATGCATGTACATACGGTTGGGGTTTTATGTAATTAGATTCTTTTGGTTCCATCTCTGTCCACATAAGTGAAGTGGTTAGGAACCATTTCTGAAATATAGTAGGGATACCTAATGTGAAATTTATGCTGACGTCAAATAAAATTTATAAAATCATCAAAAACATAAAATAAAATTATATTTAAAAAACATCATGTGCAGCAAGTGGCTTGTAGCACGTTTGAACGAGATGGTAATGCAGTGGAGAAGTCCACGTTCTATCATATATGAAATTCACCCAGGTCCTCCTCCTTCACGTTCTATCATATGAGATATCAAAGCAAAAGCGCAGTTTCCATAAACACTGGAAACTTGATCGATTAGTTCTTTTCATATTTCATTTCTACATATCTTGAGACAGCACGTAGTATTTTTTCAGCCGAAAATCTTCAAAAATTTTGTTGTAAGAGGCACAGCAAAACAACACTTCTCACGCGTGTTGTCAACTCGTGATTTCTGCTGATTTGAAAGAGGTTATAACCTTACAGGAGGGGTTATGGATATTCTTTGATTCTTATGAGATCTAGCAGTAGTTGACTAAAGTAAAAATACCACAAAGAGCTCGAGAAGACCACCAGAATGCTCTTGAGCCTCGTTTAAAGTTCCATATCATATATGATAGCTGGTGCAGTTAAGGGATAACAACATTTTTATAACTTTTTAGGGGACCACTCCACCCAGCGGCGCCTGAGGCAACCTCGAACTTAAATCTATATTAAATATGTTACTATTAAATCCAAGACCTTGAAATATTTATCACCCATTCCATCAAATATCGTCGGTGAAACGGCAACATGGTACAAGTAAATTTTTGGCCAAAATGAGTCAGGCATCATTCTTTATGGAAATTTTCGTGCCGGATCGACTGAAGTAGTCAGTTTCTCGAAAAATTCTGTCTCCTAGGACTTCTAGGAGTTGTTTTTTTCGAGAAACTGACAACTCCAGTCGATCCGGCACAAAAATTCCCATAGAGAATGATGCCTAACTCATTTTGGCCAAAAATTTACTTGTACCATGTTGCCGTTTCACCGACGATATGTTACACAAAACCAGGATGGAGGCGAAAAAGTATGATAGGGGACATGCAAAAATCAGAAATAGTGATTTTTGTTGGTACCAACTTTTCATACTAAGGTGTATTTTCCCGAGTCGCTATAGGAGACTTTGAGTTATTGCTTCCGAGTCTACCAAGGTAGCGGAAGCTTTGTTTTCACTTTTCAAGGTTGAAAAAAGAGTTCTCTACGCAGCGTTTTTAATCACAGGAATATGTTTCTGTTGTTATGAATAAGATTAAATTCGTATTCACACACTGGTGTATGAATAAAATCATAATCACGGAGAATGATTTGGAGTAACATCTTAATCACAGTAATCAAGATTAATTACTATTTTTTATGATTAATCACAATTTTTTATAATGGTTAATCCTTTTATTCCTGTGATTAATCACACATTTCCTGTGATTATAACTTTAATCTTACATGCGTGAATACAATTTTTGACCCACTTCAAAGAGCAGAAGGCGCGCCTGACGTAGGAGGTAATCAGTTCGGTGTGTCATGAGACGACTACTGCTTCCGAGTCTACCAAGGTAACGGAAGCAACCAATTTGTTTCACCTCTCAAGGTTGAAAAAAAAGTTCTCCCAAATCGGAATTTCCACTCGCGTTTTACGTTTCAGACCTTCCTGAACGATTTTGGTTCCGTGTCTGTCTGTCTGTGTGTCTGTCATGAAATTCTTGTAACCGTCATAACTATACGAAGTTATTGTCCGATTTCGATGAAATTTTCAGGGATTGTGTGGGTTGGCGTGTAGATGGTCCCCTATGAGGGCAGTGGAAGGTACTTAGAGATTGATGTTTTGAGATTAACTACTATGTATCGTATCATCTATACAACCGGGTTATGGGTACGAGGAAGCTATGTGCCACACCCACTTGGCCGACGTTTTTATTTATTAATTTTTTTTTCTTTACTTATTTGCCTTAATTAGTTCTAAAAACCTGCTGGATTGGATTTCTGAAATTTCTCGATCCTGAATGTTGGTAGTCAACAAACTTCACCCAACATTCGTCCTTCTTCCGTATGAATCCAGTACCTAGTCGTGGAGTGGTCCCCTTGAAGAATTTTTGGGAACATTCATATTTTTGGAAAGTTTATCTGATTATGATAAACTTGCTTAATTTGGCGGTTTCACTCCTCGGGTTACCTCCACCCTCTACTTTAGCTGCGGCTTTACCTTTAACGTCTTTGATGAATCCGAACTGCTAAATTATAAGAGCTCTCTGGAAGAAAGTAGCAGTCATTAAATTTATGAGTTCCCTGTACAACACAACACCTTTTTTTGAGGGTAGATCCTACGGTAGTATTATTAATTATAAGTAAAAGTTTAGTCATTACTTTTGGTTTATTATTTTCAATAATGAACCTTTGGAATCGACCAAGAAAAAAAAATTTTAACACCCCCTCAAAATTTGATGGTTTACGTTTCAAGGTACGTAGAATCCAAAAATCGAATAAAAATTTGGCCGTCCGTCCGCCGTCCGCCGTACGCGGCACTTTCCCCACTTAGCATTGACCGATTTTGATGAAATTTGGTATGTAGGCTCCATTTGGGGTCTAGTTGTGCCCCGAAGCTTTTGGTTGATGTAGGTCACTTCTAAGGGTTCCAAAATCAATTTTGAAATTTTGAAAACGCCCTAACTCAAAAAATTTCGATATAAAGGTATTGTTTTTCCTTCAATTTAGGATTCTATGGAATTTTTAGAATTTTTTGAGACCACGCGGAGCTCTGTAGGACAAACCGTTCGCTCTCTACGAAAATTTGAGGGTTTATATTGAAATATATATATATAAATCAAAACACGAGTGTGTATCGCAAAAGAGGCCTAATCTCCGTTCAAATTAGAGCTGACCAAAATGCGATCGATGGTTGGTGATTTTGATCTTTTTTTTTAATTTTTTTGAATTTTTTTATTTTTTTTTTTATTTTTTTTTTATTTTTTATTTTTTTCCTTCATATTGGATGGTTGGTGATTTTGTAGACGAGTGATCTATATAGAAAAATAATAAACCATTGTGTAATAATTTGCAGCGTTTTTATAATCATACTTATAATCACATAGTTAATCATTATCATTCTGACTACAGTGGTAGTAGAAGCAGTGTTTTCACTTTTTAAAGTGGAAAAAAATGTCCTCCAAAATCAAATTTTTCACTGGCGTTTTACTATTTGGACTCGGCTTTGGCAGGCACGGACTTGGTTTTACGACCTTTGGAATCGACCAAGAAAAAATTTGTAACCCTTCTTCAAAATTTGTTGGCTTTGGTTTTTTATTTTCAATAATGAACGTTTGGAATCGACCAAGAATTTTTTTTTGTCACCCCCTCAAAATTTGTTGGTTTTTCGTTCCGTGTCTGTCTGTGGGTCATGAAATCCTTGTTATGGGCAAAACTATTCTAAGTTATTGTTCGAGTTCCTTGTAACAGCCATAACTTCTACATATCCCGTACGATTTCGTTGAAATTTTCAGAGATAATGCTGATTGGGGTGTAGATGGTCCCCTATGACAATCATCGCCTCCGAACCGATGGTTGCCTGTGCATGCTCAAAAGTAAAAATCCTTGTAACAGCCATACCATTCACATTTTTACAAATTCGACGAAATTTTCCTGGATTGTTCCGATTGGCGAGTAGATGGTCCCCTATGAAAATCATTGCCCCTGGACTAATTGCAGCCGCTGCGGATGAACAAACGTAAAAACTCAATAGCAGCCATAACTTCTACATTTTGATGAAATTTTCAGAGCTTGTGCGGGTTGACGTGTGGATGGTCCCCTACGAGGGAAGTGCAAGGTACTTTGAGATTAGCTACTATCCATCGGATCATCCGGTTATTGACACGAGGAGCGATGTGCCACACCCTCTGCAGTGTTGCTCTGCAGGTTCAATAACTGTATTCTGCGTGTCATGCATAATATTGCACCTTTTGAATCATCTATACAAGCCTGCCTACATATATAATCTCCATTTCACGTGGAATCACGAATCCAACAAATGAATTCAAAGCTCCTGTATAGTAACAGCTCGCACTGTTCTATTCATGGTCGCTCCCATGTTGCTCACCTGCCATTTCATAATGAACGTAACATGACCTCGAAACACTGCTGTTGTTTTTCAATAGGCGCATCCAAAAAACGCTGCAAATTATTACACAATGGTTTTTATTTTTCTATATAGATCACTCGTCTACAAAATCACCAACCATCCAATATGAAGAAAAAAAATAAATAAGTAAAATAAAAAAAATCAAATAAAAATTTTTAAAAAAATCAAAATTACCAACCATCGATCGCATTTCGGTCAGCTCTAATTTGAACGGAGATTAGGCCTCTTTTGCGATTCACACTCGTGTTTTGATTTATATATATATATATATTTCAATATAAACCCTTAAATTTTCGTAGGGAGCGAACGGTTTGTCCTACAGAGCTCCGCGTGGTCTCAAAAAATTCTAAAAATTCTATAGAATCTTAAATTGAAGGAAAAACAATACCTTTATACCTAAATTTTTTGAGTTAGGGCGTTTTCAAAATTTCAAAATTGATTTTGGAACCTTCAGAAGTGACCTACATCGACCAAAATCTTCGGGGCACAACTAGTCCCCAAATGGAGCCTACATACCAAATTTCATCAAAATCGGTCAATGCTAAGTGGCAAAAGTGCCGCGTACGGCGTACGGCGGACGGACGGCCAAATTTTTATTCGATTTTTGGATTCTACGTACCTTGAAACGTAAACCATCAAATTTTGAGGGGGTGTTAAAATTTTTTTTTCTTGGTCGATTCCAAAGGTTCATTATTGAAAATTATAAACCAAAACTATTCATAGAAAAACAATTTGGTTAGCTAATGTTTACAAATTTAACAAACACCTCCAGCATTGTTGATATTCCACCTTCAGCTGAAAGCAACTGATTATTCAACCAATAAAAAAGTGTCAGACAATTTAACCCATTTCAAGCCAAGGTTAGAAATAACTGAATAATGGGGAGAGGAGGATGAGATGTTTTAAAGAATGCCGGCCGAAATAAATTTTGCTCACCAATCGAGAGCAAAAATACTCAATATTTAATGAATTTTACTTTTTAATAAGATTTGAGAGTTTTCTAAAGCAATATGATTTATCCAGTATCATTTATCCCAGAATCGAATTTGAGCCAACATAATCATATCTTTGGCCAAAAGGCCTCATTTTCAAAAAATTTCCAAAATTGCATTCAGCTCCCGAACGTCAGAGAACATTTTTTTTGGAAATTTTAGGAACAGCATGAACATGATTTTCCACTATTTTCGATATTTTAAAAAAATCATAAAATGTGACGATGCGAAAACGCATCAGTGGCCGGAAATGAGTTAAAATGTCGTGAATCAGCTCACAGGATCTATTCAAAATTTATTGCCTTAATGGTGAGTCTGTCTTTCTTTCGCACCGCGGGGATTTGGGGGACGTACCCCGTACATTTAATTTCTAGTCTTAAATCGTTGCAAATTATTACACAAATTTTAATTACTTTTCTGTTTAGATCACTCGCCAGCAAAGAACATGACTTTGCCATTGCCACCAAGAAAATGCTGCAAATTATTTTCACTACCTACCAACCATAGTTATTTCCTACCTACTACTTACCTACTTCACAAGCAAGTTTATGTGGAAGAAATGAAAGCTTCACACTCGATTCGAAGAAATAGGGGGTTCCTAAGGCTAAGGATGCAAAACTGAATACAACTCGAAGCAAACGCATTTTGGTCAGCTAAAATTTGAACGGTGATTAGACCCGTTTTGCGATTCACACTCGTGTTTCTGATTTATCGTAAGTCCAACACTTAAATTCTCGTAGGGACCGAACGGTTGGTCCTACAAAGCTCCGGGCGGTCTCATTCGACTCTAAAAATTCAATGCTATTTTAAATTAATGAAAAAAACGCTGCAAATTATTACACAATGGTTTATTATTTTTCTATATAGATCACTCGTCTACAAAATCACCAACCATCCAATATGAAGAAAAACATCGATCACATTTCGGTCAGCTCTAATTTGAACGGAGATTAGGCCTCTTTTGCGATTCACACTCGTGTTTTGATTTATATATATATATATATTTCAATATAAACCCTTAAATTTTCGTAGGGAGCGAACGGTTTGTCCTACAGAACTCGGCGTGGTCTCAAAAAATTCTAAAAATTCTATAGAATCTTAAATTGAAGGAAAAACAATACCTTTATATGGGAATTTTTTGAGTTAGGGCGTTTTCAAAATTTCAAAATTGATTTTGGAACCCTTAGAAGTGACCTACATCAACCAAAAGCTTCGGGGCACAACTAGACCCCGAATGGAGCCTACATACCAAATTTCATCAAAATCGGTCAATGCTAAGTGGCAAAAGTGCCGCGTACGGCGGACGGACGGCCAAATTTTTATTCGATTTTTGGATTCTACGTACCTTGAAACGTAAACCATCAAATTTTGAGGGGGTGTTAAAATTTTTTTTTCTTGGTCGATTCCAAAGGTTCATTATTGAAAATAATAAACCAACAAGACCTTTATGTCGACATTTTTCGAGCTAGGGCGTTTTCAAAATTTCAACCCTTAGAAGTGACCTACATCAACCAAAAGCTCTGGGACACAACTAAACCCCAAATGGAGCCCACATACGTTGATGTAGATAACTCGTAAGGGTTGAAAAATTAGGGTTTAAATTTTCAAAACGCCCTAGCTCGAAAAATTTCGAAATTAAGGTATTGTTTTTCCTTCAATGTATAATAATAGTGACTTTTTAGAATTGAACGTGACCACCCGGAGCTCTGTAGGACTAACCGTTCGCTCCCTACGAGAACTTAAGGGTTGGACGTACGATAAATCAGAAACACGAGTGTGAATCTCAAAAGAGGCCTAATCTCCGTTCGAATTTTATCTGACCAAAATGCGAACGCTGTTCTTTTTTTCGAGTTGTACTGAGTTTTGCGTCCTTAGCAACCAGTAATCAAATTTCCCAATGAAGGCGCCCGCAATTCTTTATTTCTTTGTATCGAGTGTGAAGCGTATTCCAAATAAACTTGATTGTAAAGCAAATACATGGTTGGTGTTCTTCGCAGGCGAATGATCTATACGGAAAAATTATAAACCTCTGTGTAATAATTTCGAGCGTGTCATTCGATTTCCGGATTCTACGTACCTTGAAACGTTAACCAACAAATGTATAGGGGGGGGGTAATTTTTTGGTTTATCATTTTCAATAATAAGCCTTTGGAATCGAGCAAAGAAAAAAATTTTAACCCCCCTCAAAATTTGATGTTTTACATTTCAAGGTACGTAGAATCCGAAAATCGAATAAAAAAAGCAGTTTTTGGTGTTATTATTTTTTAATAAGGAACCTTTGAATTTGAGCAAGAAAAAACTCTGTTCAATTTCTCCCTTGCGAGGGAAAAACATTAAATCATGTTTAATGTTTTTCCCTCGCAAGGGAGAAATTAGATTGCCGATCACTCAGCTGATCAGTGACCACTCAGGCGCCTTCAGCATTCTCCATTGACCCTGCTTCTCAAATTTCAGCTTCCTGCGTTCAACAGGAGAGAAAATGGCCTTGGAGCTCACTCAGCTGATCAGTGACCATCTTGGTACAACTAGACCCCAAATGGAGCCGATATAACGTGGTAACTAAGAAAAAAAAGCGTTGCAGATTTGCGTGTCGGAATTCACAGAATGACCCCCAGCCCTAAAACATTAAACATGTTAAAAATTTTCCGTCCGTCCGCCGTACGCGGCACTTTTCTTAGCAACACTGGACCGATTTGGTTCAAATTTGGTATATGGGCTCCATTTGGGGTCTAGTTGTGCCGCGAAGCTTTTGGTTGATGTCAGTCACTTCTAAGGGGTGAAAATTAAGGGTTGAAATTTTCAAGAGTGCCCTAGCTCGAAAACTCTCGAAATAAAGGTATCGTTTTTCACCAATTTTGAATAGTATTGAATTGTTAAAAATTTTTGAGACCACCCGGAGCTCTGTAGGACAAACCGTTCGGTCCCTACGAGTACTTAAAGGTTTTCCTTCGATAAAACAGAATCATGAGTGTGAATCGCAAAAGAGGTCTAATCTCCATTCAAATTTTATCGGACTAAAATGCGATCGCTGTTCATTTCTTCGATTTGTATTCAGTTTTGCCTTCTGCGTAACCAGTAATCAAATTTCCATATGAAGCTGTTAAGCGTTTAGTTCTTTCTAATAAACTTGATTGTGAAGGTGTGAAGCCAGTATGGTGTGGTAGGTAGTACCTACCAATAGTTGGTAGGTAAAAAAAAATGTTGGTGGGTAAAAACGCTGCAAATCATTGCTCAAAGGTTTATTATTTCCTGTATAGATCACCCTTCTGTATAGATCACTGGTTCTCCATCAATAGCACCTACCACCATCTGTATTCTCCCTTGACCTTCCCTCTCAAATTTCAGCTTCCTGCGTTCAATAGGATTGAAAATGGCTTCGGAGCTCACTCAGCTGATCAGTGCTCTTCCAGGCGTCTCCAGCATTCGAGAAGATCCTCTTCACTCTTCAGATCACTGATCAGCTGAGTGAGCTCCGAAGCCATTTTCAATCCTACTGAATGGAAGTGCTCTTCCAGGCGTCTCCAGCATTCGAGGAGATCTTCTCCACTCTTCAGATCACTGATCAGCTGAGTGAGCTCCGAAGCCATTTTCAATCCTATTGAATGGAAGCGCTCTTCCAGGCGTCTCCAGCATTCGAGAAGATCCTCTTCACTCTTCAGATCACTGATCAGCTGAGTGAGCTCCGAAGCCATTTTCAATCCTACTGAATGGAAGTGCTCTTCCAGGCGTCTCCAGCATTCGAGGAGATCTTCTCCACTCTTCAGATCACTGATCAGCTGAGTGAGCTCCGAAGCCATTTTCAATCCTATTGAATGGAAGCGCTCTTCCAGGCGTCTCCAGCATTCGAGGAGATCTTCTTCACTCTTCAGATCACTGATCAGCTGAGTGAGCTCCGAAGCCATTTTCAATCCTATTGAACGCAGGAAGCTGAAATTTGAGAGGGAAGGTCAAGGGAGAATACAGATGGTGGTAGGTGCTATTGATGGAGAACCAGTGATCTATACAGAAGGGTGATCTATACAGAAAATAATAAACCTTTGGGCAATGATTTGTACTGTTTTGGATTCTACGTACCTTGAAACGTAAAACATCAAATATGGAGGGGGTGTTAAGAAAATTTTTTTCTTGGTCGATTCCAAAGGTTCATTATTGAAAATAATAAACCAAAATGGAAAAGTCTATGTTACAAAATCTGAGTCTATTGCAAGATCTTCTTTTTGACATTTTATGTCTTTACTATGGCACATAAATGAAAAATCGTCACGCGGGGAGCGTTACGCGGAAATTTCTGATGGTTACCGTACTAAAGACATAAAATGTCCCAATGTGTTGCAGACTCGTATGCAAGCGTTCTCTGGCATTATATGTTGCTTAGCAACCAGAATACAAAATTCTTCTTCAAGCTGAGTTATGAGGGGTACTCTCAGTTCATACGTAAATTGATCTAAACAAGAAACGGTGGTAAATTTTCCTGGGATAAAATTTCCATTTTGGTTTATTATTTTCAATAATGAACCTTTGGAATCGACCAAGAAAAAATTTAACCCAGACAAAAAATAAACCTTTGTGTAATAATTTGCAGCATTTTTACCAAAAGTGATTCGCTACAAACAAACAAAACACTGAATGTTGCTAAGCTGGGTACTTGCAGTTTCCAAGATAAATTATTTTTTTAAATTCGCTAAAAACAAGATTTTTATTCAAAAACCCTTTAAAAACCATATCTCGAGAACGGATAAAGATTAAAAAGCGCTGCAAATTATTACGCAACGGTTTAATTTTTCTATAGATAACTCACCTGCTAAGATCACAGCTTTGCCATTGTCTCCACCTACCAGCTATTCTACGAGCCTTGAAACGTTAACCAGCAAATTTTGAGTTGGTGGGGGGGGGTTAATTTTTGTTTCTTGAAAATAATAAACCAATAAGCGGTTGGCGGCATTTCACTCCACTTTTCATGACGTTTTGCGTAATTTGATTGAGTGGCGGTAGTGGGGGGGGGGGGGGGGGTGGCTTACCTAGGAAGTCGGGCGAGGGAGGGAAAACTGTGGCGGCGGCGGCTGCGGCGGCGGCGAGGTGGCCGAAGTGGAAGGCGCTGTGGCGATTTCCCTGCCCCGTCGCCTGGTGGACGGTCGGCCGATTCAGGATGCTGTCTATCGTGAAGAGTCCCCGCGACGACGGCTTGTCGTCGTCGCTGCCGGGGGCTTCGCCCCCCCGGCTCGTGTACCTCAGAGACGCCGTGTCAACGGCGAAACCGCAAAATTCGAGAAGAAAAAAAAAGTCCGACGTCACGATCGCGTACGTCTGGTGAAACTCGATGAAAATCGCGTCGTGGTGAAATGATTTTCAAAAAAACTAGCCTCGTCGAAACTCTCGGCCCGGAGCTGTGCGTCACAGTGAAGTCTTCCCACGGGTCGGTTCCCACGTGTTACGGGCGCTCCTCCCCGTCGCCGGCGGGGTGGGGGGTGGACGAGTCGCTCCCCCTCACGCAAGCCGATTGGACCAACTCACCCCCTCCGAGTTTCACCCCCGGCCATCACCCCCCTCCCCCTCTCACCGCCCTTAATTCTCGTAATTGTATTTATTATTCCTTCCTCGAGTTGACAAATCACTATTGTTGATCCGTCGCTGATCCTTTCACGTCCTCCCTCCGCTCTCTGAGATACATTCAGGGCGGCAACTCAAGTCTGAGTGCACCCTCAAATACATCGATAAGGGTCGGTGGGCACTCAAAGGTATTCATTTTACAAGATTTGAGGGCGCCTAATAAAAAAACGATGCAAATAATTACACAAAGGTTTATTATTTTTCTATATACAGGGTGTAACGGTTAAGGTCGTACAACCGGCCAGGGTTCGATTGTACAACTAATTTGAGACTTTTTTTGTCTCTTGACTTTTTTTTCTTAACCCCCTTAAAATCGGACTTTTTCCACTTTTAAGATTTTTTTCGTATTGTCGACCTTACGCCATTAAAACAGCCATAAATCCCTTGTTTTTCAATCAAAATTCAAATGTAATTATACCGTTGGAAAGAGCGTTAAATTCTCTATCTCCCTGGTGTTAAATAAAACTTTTTAAAAAGACTAAAATGTTGAAAAAAGGGCACAAATAGTAAAATCTCGAAAATCTCGGAAATTTTTCGTTTTTTCAAACGTTTGTAACGCTAACTGAAACTGCCGGTTAAGTTCACACTGTAACCCCAAAAGTTGGCCCAAAATCTCAGCTTTCCAACGGTATGGTCATAAAATTGTTGACAGTGGACTGATGGTGTAAAATCCTCGTTCCCGTGCCAAAAACCGTGGATCTTCTAGTGTAAATCGACGTTTCGCGAAAATCAGCATTTTTTCCCTAAAATGAGTTAGGCAGCCATCTTTTCGTACTTTGTCTCACTGAGTCAAATGATGACTCAAGACTTATCGAAAAAGCAGTCACTGATATCTTGTCCAATTCACTTTTCGAAAATTGTCTTAATTTCTGTTAATTTGTATGCCAGTTTTTTTTTTTTTTTTTTTTTACTAGATCGGCAAGTTAAACGTTACCACCGTTGACAATAAGGTCGAAGGTATGTTTTTAAACATTTTTTTGAACATTAAACATGTTTTTAAACGAGCAAGTAATCAAACCACCCTGTTCATAATAACACTAGGTTCCGAACATCAGATTAGTTATCTGATCAGTGATCAGTTCGTGACCTGCCTACACATCTACTTGTATCATGGCAACTTTTTCCAATCAAGAGTATGCCGATATGCTGCTGGTTTATGGTTTCAAAAACCAAAACGCCAGTGAAGCTGTACGGGAATACCAGCGGCGGTTCCCACACAGGCGCGTAGCCTCCAAAACGCGTTTTCATGATTTGCACTGAAAATCATGAAAAAATTATGATTTTTAGCGATAATTGTTTTAAAAATTCGATTTTTAGGGAAATCATAGAAGAAATCATAAAATCGTATTCAAAATATGAATACGGGGGAAAATCGTATTCAATGTATGAATACGATTGTATTCGTATTCATATTCATACCTGTAATCGTATTCATAATCATAAAATCGCAGATATGATTTGATATAGATATGATTATGAATACAAATTTTGTATTCATAATCGTATTTATGAATAAGAATTCGCCCATCTCTGCCTTCGACCTTATTGTCGACCGTAGTAACGTTTAACTTGACCGATCTAGTAATAAAAAAATTGGCATACAAATTAACAGAAATTAAGACAATTTTCGAAAAGTGAATTGGACAAGATATCAGTGACAGCTTTTTCGATAAGTCTTGAGTCATCATTTGACTCAGTGAGACAAAGTAAGAAAAGATGGCTGCCTAACTCATTTTAGGGTAAAAATGTCTTTCGCGAAAAACGTCGATTTTTACTGGAAGATCCTCGGTTTTTGGCACGGGAACGAGGATTTTACAACATTAGTCCACTGTCAACAATTTTATGACCATACCGTTGGAAAGCTAAGATTTTGGGTCAACTTTTGGGGTTACAGTGAGAACTTAACCGGCAGTTTCAATTAGTGTTACAAACGTTTGAAAAAACGAAAAATTTCCGAGATTTTCGAGATTTTACTATTCGAGCTCATTTTTCAACATCTTAGTCTTCTTTGAAAAGTTTTATTTAACACTAGAAAGATAGAGAATTTAACGCTCTTTCCAACGGTATAATTACATTTGAATTTTGACTGAAAAACAAGGGAGTTATGGCTGTTTTAATGGCGTAAGGTCGAAAACACGAAAAAAATCTTAAAAGTGGAAAAAGTCCGATTTTAAGGGGGTTTAGAAAAAAAAGTCAGGAGACAAAAAAAGTCACAAATTAGTTGTAGAATCGAACCCTGGCCGTTGGTACGACCTTAACCGTTACACCCTGTATATCCTCCCGTCTCCGATTCCGCCCCCAACTCCTCCGACTCCTCCCGCCCCCAACTCCTCTGACTCCTCCCTCCCCCAACTCCTCCCGTCTCCGATGCCGCCGACTCTCCCCACTCCCACGACCCCTCCGTGCATACGTACGTACGTACGGTTGGCGTTTTATGTATACAGATAGCGCAGAAATATTTTATTCTGATACCTACTGAAAACTGATTACCTATTTTTGCTTCTTCTATAGTATCTAATATTAAAAAAATATATAAATTTGGACCATCTCAAAGAAAATTATATATTAAAAATGAATTGATTATCATTTTACATTTCAAAAATTCTACTAATAAGCAGTTTTTTTGCGTTTTCGCCCCGCTGTGCGCCGTCCGCCGTGCACCTTTTCCCTAGCTACCATCAGAGTTGGGCTGCTAACTAATTTATTAGCTAGCTAAGTTTTCAACTGATAGCTAAATTAGCTTATAGCTTTTTTTAATAGCTAAAAGATGAATTTAGCTATTAGCTGTTGAGGAACAGCTAAAATATCCAGCTAAATTAGCTATTAGTCAAAACGTATAGCTATAATAGCTTTAGCTGCGGTGATTTAGCTGCCAGGAGCAGGAGCTTTAGCTATAGCTGTCGACTGATAGCTAAAGCTAACGCTGAAGATTTTGTTTCTCCAAACGAACGGTTAGCAGCTAAGCTAACCATTTCAGTTTTACCTGGCAACAGAATTAGCTTTGGAATAGTTTCTCAAATGAATTCCAATCAAAACCAATTTGACCTTTTATCTTGTCTGGCCACTTAAAAACCAAATCTTGCAAACCAATTTGAGTAAATTTGAATTAAAATACGACGTCTTGATTTGTTAGGTATTAATTTTATGGGTGACCACAATTCTCGATTACTTTGAGGAAAGTTTTGTTAAAAATCATTGTTTTAAATTTTGAATTCATTTTTGGAATTTTGTTTTATTCGATCCTAAGTTAAAGTATTTTCTTTTGTGTGTCAAAAATGATTAAAACTACTTTGAACAGATCACCGAACAATTTAAAATCTAGAGAAAATGACCGAGCTGCAAATGGACCAAGAAAACAGTTTAAGAGTCTGCCAAGTGGGTGTGGCACATAGCTTCCTCGTATCCATAACCCAATTATATAGATGATCCGATGCATAGTAGTTAATCTCAAAACACCAATCTCTAAGTACCTTGCACTACCCTCATAGGGGACCATCTACACACCAACCCGCACAATCCCTGAAAATTTCATCGAAATCGGACAATAACTTTGTATAGTCATTCAAGGATTTCATAAATAAATAAAGTAAAAGTGATCTACATTTACAAATTGTCGTTGAACTTTTCCTACTACATTGCTTCTCGAAGAATCATTGGGAAGAATTACCAGAATAATTGTTGTTAGGCAGACCTCAACTCCTAAACTTTGATCCTTTTCCAATAACCAATAAGCAGGTTTCTGCTCATTTTATACAGGGTGTAAGCCTAACTGGTCTGCCATACGGTACCAGTCGATTCTACAACTAATTTGCAACAAAAAATGTCCCATAGCGATTTTTTTTTAAACCCTTCGTTTTCGAGTTATTTTAACTTTAAACTTTTTTTCGTGATTTTGACCTTATGTCATTAAATTGGTCATAACTCCGTTAATTAGCTGTGTAAATTACAATTTGAGGATACCGTTGGAAATAGCATTAAATTTCCTATCGGATAGATCCCTTAACGTTTTTTTGAGTCAAGGTTTGAGACATGAAAACGTCCTCTAAAAAGAGAATTTTACGTAATTTTGAAACCTCGCATATTTTCAATCTCAAATTGAACTACGAGAACCCATACTTTTTCAAGATGCAAGAACAGAAAAAACTGCGCCAGAATTTCAGCTTTCCAATGGTATAATCAAAACATATTCTACAACCGAATTTAGGGGAGAAATTTGTGTTTGAACGCGGAAAAACGTGCATTTTTTCAACGAAATCAGCGATATGAAAGAACATTTCAAAATTTTATATTTAATGAAATTATATTGACTGTGATACCCGTGTGATGTTTCTGTGATTTTTTGACTAATTCTATATTCCAGCCTGTGATAATTTTTTTCCAACTGTGATTACGATGTGATTGTGTGCTTAATTTGTTAAAGATTGTTACTGGCTTGTTGTTTGATTGTTGTTATTTTATCAAAATTGTATCAATTTATTTTATGGTCAGACTGGTGACGTCTGGTCGGCCCGGGGGCGGCTCGCCTGGCGCGTTTTCTCGTTTTTAAACAAATAGAAACGTAGGGTTGGCTCCTAGCGATAGGAGGCAACCCCGGGAGCCGCCATGGTGGGTGGGTCCGGGTCCGGCTGGGCTGCCCGGTCGGATCCGCGCTTGTTTAGCTTTTTTTTCTACGGGCTGCACAGGAAGGATAATTCACATGGGTTCCTATTTTAATACTTAGATTTAGATTTATTATACACCTATTTTGAATTTTGAATTATGTTGCTATTTTGATTTTTGTACGACGCGTTCATGTCCCTGTGACGACGAATAAAGATTATCATTCATTCATGGGCTCCATTTGGGGTCTAGTTGTGCCGCGAAGCGTTTGGTTAATGTCATTCACTTCTAAAGGGTGAAAATTGAGAATTGAAATTTTCGAGAGTGCCCTAGCTCGAAATCTATCGAAATACAAGTATCGTTTTTTCACCAATTTTAAATAGTACAAGAACTCAAGGGTGAGACTTACGATTAATCAGAAACACGAGTGTGAATCGCAAAAGAGGCATTCGATTCTAAAAATTCAATACTATTTTGAATCGATGAAAAACAACACTTTTATACTTAAAGTTCTTAAGCTAGGGCGTTTTGAAAATGTCAACCCTTTCATTTTCACCCCTTAGAAGTGACCTACATCAACCAAAATCTTCGGGGCACAACTAGACCCCAAATGGAGCCCATATACCAAATTTCATGAAAATCGGTCCATGGGAACTAAGGAAAATGCCGCGTATGGGGTTACAGATGGAAAAATTTTATTAGATTTTTGGATTCTTCGAACCTAGAAACGTAAACCACCAATTTGCAGGGGGGGGGGGGTTAAAATTTGTGGTTTATTATTTTCAATAATGGACCTTCGGAATCGACAAAGAAAAAAAGTAGGCTGCTATCGATCCGAGGACTATGATTTTCAGAGAGGACCCCAACCCCCTGAAAACGTCATCAAAATCGACAATAACATGATGTAGTTTCGCCCGTTACTATGGTTCCATGGGAGACAGACAGACACGGAACCAAAATTGTTCAGGAAGACCTACAACGTAAAACTTTTGGTTTATTATTTTCAATAATGAACCCTTATAATCGACCAAGAAAAAAAATGTTAACCCCCCTCAAAATTTGTTGGTTTACTTTTCAAGGTACGTAAAATCCGTAAATCGAATAAATATTTTTGCGTCCGTCCGCCGTACGCGGCACTTTCCTCACTTAGCATTGACCGATTTTGATGAAATTTGGTATGTAGGCTCCATTTGGGGTCTAGTTGTGCCCCGAAGTTTTAGGTTGATGTAGGTCACTTCTAAGAGTATTGTTTTCCCATCAATTTAAGATAGTATTGAATTTTTTGAGATTTTTGAGACCCTACGAGAACTTAAGGGTTGGGCTTGCGATAAATCAGAAACACGAGAGTGAATCGCAAAAGAGGCCTAATTTCCGTTTAAATTTTAGCTGACCAAAATGGGATTACTGTAGGTACGTGGTAGGCATGTGGTGACAGTGGCAAAACCGAGTTTTTGCAGACGAGTGATCTATAGCATTTCCAAGTCAAATGAAACCTTTTCCAAACCAAATGAAACCTTTTCCAAACCAAATGAAACTTTTTCCAAATCAAATGAAACCTATTTGGAAAATGAGTGAAATGAGGTACCTAGATAGGTAGATACTCAGCAAATTTCAGATCGATGCAATTGTACCTATCGCACAAAGAAGTTGCCAAAATGAAAATTCAATGAATTTTAGGCATAGGATTATCGAAGTAGATCTCACCTTAGTAGAATAGGAAACAAGTAAGTTTGAGAAATTTCTGACTGTTGAATGTGAGTGGGTACCAACCTACTCGCCACGCCCACACGGAGAAACCGATAATTAAGGGGAGTCAGCAATACTTGCATTGACTGATTGAACCTCTAAGACTGAATTTCTGAAATTTTGTAATATATTATTCATCTACGATTGTTTACTTTACAGAAATACACTGTTTTGAAAAAATTTCATTTGGTTTGGAAAAGGTTTCATTTTGCTTGGAAAAGGTTTCATTTTGCTTGGAAATGCTATATATAGAAAAATAATAAACCTTTGTGTAATAAGTTGCAGCGTTTTTTTTCCAACCTTGAAAAGTGAAAAAAAATCTTCCGCCATCTTGGTAGCAATACTGCCTACTGCATGAAGTAGCTGCTCTTAATCTTCTCTGGCTTTGTTTTTCTAAACGTATGTTTGTTAACTATTTATATGTAAATAAACAATTTGTTGAATTGAATTGAACGTTGAGCTTGTCAGGTGGGGGCATCAGCTGACATTTTAGTATTCAATGCTGAAGTCGATGGCGAGTGAAGTATCGGTGAAGGGGATGCACTTAGCCGGAGATAGAAATCCGATAGCGACGAAGGGGAAGTGATAGCTTTTAGGTGTTGACTTATAAAGATGTCTCATTGGCTGGGAGGGAAGGGGGAGAGGGCGTGGTCTGAGGCCCCGCCCCTCCGTCCCCTCCCCCCACCACCGCCCCTCCGCCCGCTCGCAGTTTTGACACCCCCCCCCCCCCCCTCGCAGGTATTACCGGCTTCGCATCTCCCTCTAATTGCCTCCCCCAACAACAACTATACTAATTTGCCTTTTATGAGGGACGCCGTGCGGCGGTGGTTGTTTGTCGTCGTCAGTTATTTGCTCAGGCAGTCCCCGACTTTTTTGCCAACCGGGTCTGTTTGCCTTCTTTTCTAACAAATTAAGGGAATCTAGGGTTTCCTCGTCCATCCCTAATCGTATAAGGTTACAGACTGCCGTTTAAAATCTCTTGTTCCAGAGGAAACGGTAGTTTGAGACTGCTAACAGTGACTGTCTCAATTTTATTGCATTATTAATCACCCACCCACGTAAAATAAAACCTAAAAAAAAGATACCACGCCTCTTTGATGAAATAAGAGATCTTCGGTGTCAAAATACAAATTCCCAAATTTAGCTGAAAATAATGTTGTTGAAAAGTTTTGAAAATTACAGTTTTTCTCTTATTGAGTCGAAATAACCAGATCGATTCGCGTGGGAATAACAGCCCAGTTGTCAAAATTGAGCAACTTATAAATTTTGATAGGTACCTAGGTACCTATGCGTGTTTGAAACTCCAAATTATTATTACCCTCAAAACATAGGATTGTATTTTTACACTTGTTAATAAAAAATCACTTTCGATTATTCTCTCAAGAAACAAGTTGTGTTTTGTATAAAATATAATAAGAAGTAGGTACGATCGTGACATTTTGGCTCCCCAAGAGGAATCATGGATGCGACTAGAATTCTCAGGTCCGTATTGCGTACGACCTGCGAAGGTTTGATTGACTCCGTCACTGCAGTTTTCGCGGTGTCGGAGAGAGCAGCTTGTGAAGCACACTTCAGAGTGCTGGAAACCCGGTTCCGATCGTTGAAGGAACAAGACGAAAAAGTGCTTCAAGCACTGATTCAATCCGATGCTGCAAGAGAGGAGATTTTGGCAGAATTGACAGAGGTCAACCAGTTTGATAGAAAGTTTTATGACTTGGAGAAAAATATGAATAGTGAACCAGAAGAGAGCTCAAGACATTCAGAAAGAACAGTGATATGTAAGAAACAATTGAAACTCCCAAAAATTGAGTTGGTTAAGTTTTCCGGAGACGTGAAAGGATGGCTGAGTTTTTGGGGTCAATTCAAAAAGATCCACGAAGAAACGGAGATTGCACCTGAAGACAAGTTTCACTATCTACTTCAAGCTACAGTACCAGATTCTAGAGCTCGTAGTGTAGTAGAATGTTTTCAAGCCTCACCAGAAAGCTATCAAAAAGCTATCAACGCACTACAAAATCGATTTGGAAGGCAAGAATTACTGATAGAGACATACCAGAGAGAATTATTGAACATAGTCGTCCATACTATCATTAAAAGAGGAAAAGTTGCTCTCGTATCGCTGTACGACAGAATTGAGACGCAGATTCGAGCTCTTGACGCGCTAGGGGTCACATCAGAAAATTGTAAGGAGTGTGTTGGACATGCTGGTTTGCTGTACCCCCTAGTGGAATCATGCTTGCCAGAAGATCTCTTGAGAGTTTGGCAGAGGAGTACTGGATGCCGTCAAGAAACTTCGATAAAAAACCGGCTGGAAAACTTGATGGAATTTCTGAAAAATGAAGTAGAAAGCGAAGAGAAGGTACTCACAGCAGCGTCTGGTTTCGGGCTGAAAGAAGAGCTAAAAAGTATGAAACTCAAGGAATCTAAGAAGAATAAAGATGACGAAAGTGCGGAAATACCTATTACTTCCTCAGAACTTATTACTCATGGAGAAAGTAAGAATTCGGGATTCAGTAAGTGTATTTTCTGTCACAAGCAACACTCAAGTGAAAACTGTTTAAATGCTAGGAAATTGTCTATTGAAGAAAGATTCAACAAAGTAAAAGAAAGTAAAGTTTGTTTTGCATGTCTAAAAGGAAATCACACAGTGAGGCAGTGTAGAATGAGGATTTATTGTATTATCTGTCAAGGTAGGCACGTCCCTTTACTATGCCAAAAACTTGGTCAACTACATACCGTAGATACTACTAAAGAAAGTCCTGCTATACAGTCAAACACTTACGTTGATCATCAAGATAATGACACACTATCACAACCGGAATGCTTAATACAACATTCGTTGACCGTTTCGGGATTGTATGAAGTCCTTTTGCAAACGTTAGTTGTTCGATTAGTCCACAACCAAAAAGAATATAAAGTTCGAGCTCTGATTGACACGGGATCTCAACGTTCGTATGTTCTCTCTTCATTAGCCAATAATCTGGGTTTTTGTTCTGTGCGGAAAATTCAAGTGTCCCATTCGGTCTTCGGCGGAGGAGAGATCGAAGCGGTCGATCATGATTTGTACACCATTCATTTGAGAAGTTTAAATAGATCCTATGCCTGTAATTTTCAGGTTTTGTCACAAGACACAATATGTGGGGCGATTCCTGTGTCAAAAGGAGACTGGTTGCAACAACTGAAAGATCACAGAATAGAGTTGACGGACCGACCCGGTCCTATTCAAGTACTGATAGGAGCAGATGTCGCAGGCAAGCTCCTCACTGGACGACGTTTTTGTTTGAAAAATGGTTTGGTAGCAGTGGAGACCCTGTTAGGATGGACAATGATGGGTAAGGTCGTTGCAATATCGAATCATCCAACAACAACCATGTTTTCGGTATCTAAGTTTTGGGAGCTGGATGTATTAGGTATTGAAGATCCTAACGTAAAAAAAACTAGGAAAGAGCACGAAGACGAGATTCATGATCATTTCTTACGAACTGTAAGAATAAACGAAGAGGGTCGATATGAAGTTCATCTTCCTTGGCTGGAGGACCATCCCCCTCTGCCATCGAATTATAACATAGCATTAAAAAGGTTACAAAGAAATATAGAAAATCTAAAAAAAGATGGATATTTACAACAATATAGTGACATTTTCTTGCAATGGGTTACAGAAGGTATCATTGAATTAGTTCCATCCGAAGACATGCATTTACAAGGACACTATATGCCTCATCGAGCAGTGATTCGGAAGGGACACCCAACTACGCCTGTGCGACCTGTCTTCGATGCGTCTGCCAGAGAAAAGAATCGTCCATCGCTCAACCAGTGTTTGAGCAAAGGGGTCAACCTACTTGAACTAATACCAAAATTGTTGCTGCACTTTCGTATGTATAAATATGGCGTTGTATCAGATATAAGAAAAGCATTTCTACAGATAAGTCTTCTAAAACGAGACAGAAATTTTGTTCGATTCCTATGGATAGATAATAACGGAGAATCGATTGAATATAGACACGCACGAGTTGTATTTGGAGTTACATCAAGTCCTTATTTGCTTGGGGCAGTTATAAACCTACACTTGGAAAAATTGTCGAATGAAAATAGATATCCTCAACATATAATGAAAATATTGAAGAATAGTTTTTACTGTGATAATTGTGTCACTAGTGTTAAGTCAAAAGAAGGCATTCATGAATTAATTAAATTAGGAACAGAAATATTTCTTGAAGTTAAATTTGAACTGCGAGGTTGGGAGTTCACTGACGACACGCTTCCAACGTACACTGAGCCCACTTCAGTGCTTGGTCTTCTGTGGGACCGTTCACAAGATTTATTCAAGATAGGTTGTTCAAATATTGAAAATATTGACTTGAGTATGCCTATAACCAAACGATTTATGCTGTCAGTAGCCCATAGAGTGTTTGATCCCATTGGATTCACGTCTCCAATTGTACTTATCCCCAAGCTTTTATTGCAAAGAGTTAATACTGATTGGGATGAGCAAGTACAATATGATATAAAAGGGGAATTCGTTCAATGGGCTAGTGAACTACATTACCTAAATGATGTTAATGTTCCACGATGGATTGGAAGTGTTGGATCAAATGATGAGAAGTGGTCATTACATACATTTTGTGATGCAAGCAAATCAGCATATGCCTGTGCTTTGTTTCTTCGAATCGAATTGGCAGAAAATGTTCAGATACATTTAATACAGGCAAAATCAAGAGTCGCTCCACTCGACAAATTTCTGACTATTCCTCGTCTAGAATTATTAGCAGCATTGATTGGAACGAGATTAGCCGACGAGATGATTACAACGATTTCTAGATCGGATTTGCAATGTTTTTATTGGACAGATTCAACAACTGTCATTCAGTGGCTCAACCGTGAAGAACAATGGGCTACTTTTGTAGGGAATAGAGTGAAAGAGATCAAAACCTTAACCGATGTTAAAAGTTGGAGACATTTGCCTGGTACAATGAATCCGGCAGATCTAGCAAGTCGTGGGTGTTCAATTCTGAAGTTACTGACTTCTCGTTGGTGGGAGGGTCCGACCTGGTTAAGCTCAGACGTTAACAGTTGGCCTGATGCAGCTGATGCAGTATGGAATGAGTCTGATATAAATAAAGAAACAAAAAAGTCAGTAACTAAGTCGTACGTAGCATGTCAGACGAGGGAGAAAAAAGTTGTCAAGTTCAAATTACCGCCATGGTATGCCCTAAAGTTTAGAATGTATGATAAAACTGTGCGAATGATAGCATGGATACAAAGATTCATACATAACTATTTTGCAAAAAAAGGTGAAAGAATAATCAGAAAAACTATTTCATTGAAAGAATTTGAAAGAGCTGAAGTAACCCTCTTAAAATTAGTACAGAATGACTGTTTTGATTCTATACATGACCAACATTTATCTCACCTCAATCCATATCTTGACGACTTCGGAGTCATAAGGCTCAATACAAAAATTTCGAATAGACTGGATGACAACGATTTTCGTCATCCAGTAGTTTTACCTAACGGAAGTTCCGTAACATATCAATTGATAGACCAAGAACATGTTCGAGCTCACCACTGCGGAGTACAGACCTTGTTGGGAATATTACGAGAGCGTTTCTGGATTATTGGAGGTCGGAAAACTATCAGAAGTGTCATTGATAAGTGTGTTATTTGTCAAAGGGAAAAGGTAAAACAACTTGCAACTCCAGTATGTCCGCTACCACGTTGCAGAGTCCAAGATGCAGCAGTTTTTGAAACCACAGGAGTAGACTTTGTTGGACCATTATATTGTAAAGATACCAAAAAGGTGTGGATTGCTCTATTTACTTGTGCCGTTTACAGAGCCGTACATCTTGAAATAGTCACTTCTCTGACAACAGATTGCTTCCTAATGGCTCTCAGGAGATTCATTGCTAGAAGAGGAAAGCCATCAGTGATGTACAGCGACAATGCTACTACTTTTCACGGGGCGAACAAAGCATTAAAGTCGGTTGACTGGGAGAAAATTGAAGAGTATGGGACTGTTCGACGGATACAGTGGCGATTCAACCCTCCTACTGCTGCGTGGTGGGGTGGCTGGTGGGAGAGGCTAGTTGGTATGCTGAAGAAAATTTTGAGGAAGGTTCTAGGAAGGTCCCGATTATCACATGAGGAACTTGTTACTCTGGTTTGTGATGCAGAGTCGTTGATGAACTCGAGGCCACTGACATATCTTTCTGAAGATCCGCAAGATCTAGTACCACTGTCACCAGCTATGTTCTTAATAGACATGAAGAAGAATGAAATACCCGAAATGGAAACTGTTGAGCAGCAAGGTTTTGAGTCCAGTATTCGTCATCGCCAGAAGTTGCGGAAAGTTCTTCAAAAGAGATTCCGATCCGAATACCTGGGTAATCTCGTCAACTTCGGGAGGTTGGAAGAGGAAACAAGAGTGCCGAAAATTGGACAAGTGGTACTCATCGGGCAAGAAGATGTCAGAAGAATGGACTGGCCGTTGGCTCGAATAGAAGAGCTAATTCCAGGAAACGATGGGAAGATAAGACTCGCAGTAGTCAAAACTGGAAAAGGTAGAATGATGCGGCCACTGCAGCGTCTTTATATTTTGGAAGGAGTCCATTGAAGGATCGCAAACAAGATTGATGTTTACAAGTTCGAATTTCTTTCCCGTTTCCCTAGTTTTTGGACTCAAAATTTAACGTTTATATTTCGGACTTCTTTTGTGTTGGGAGAATGTCAAAATTGAGCAACTTATAAATTTTGATAGGTACCTAGGTACCTATGCGTGTTTGAAACTCCAAATTATTATTACCCTAAAAACATAGGATTGTATTTTTACACTTGTTAATAAAAAATCACTTTCGATTATTCTCTCAAGAAACAAGTTGTGTTTTGTATAAAATATAATAAGAAGTAGGTACGATCGTGACACCAGTCTTAGCCCTACCTAGCAAAATTTTCGCCCATCCTAGAGCTTGCTTAGAAATCCCAAATTTAGCTAAAAATTGTTGAAAAGTTTTAAAATTTATAGTTTTTCTCTTATTGAGTCGTAATAATCAGCTCGATTCATGTGGGAGGGGCAGGCCAGTCTTAGCCCTACCTGGCAAAATTTTCTTCCAACCTAGAGCTTGCTTGGAAATCCCAAATTTAGCTAAAAATTGTTGAAAAGTTTAGAAAATAATAGTTTTTCTCTTATTGAGTCGTAATAATCAGCTCGATTCATGTGTGAGGGGCAGGCCGGTCTTAGCCCTACCTGGCAAAATTTTCGTCCAACCTAGACCTCGGAAAGAATTAAAAAGTACATATATAGCATTAGCAAACTGAATTAATCCTTTCGCAAACTGAATTAATCCTTTCGCAAACTGAATTAAACTTTTCGCAATTTGATTTAAACTTTTCGCAATTTGATTTAAACTGTTTGCAAACTGTATTACACCTTTCACCATTAGAATTCAACTTTTTCAAACTGAATAAACGCTTTCACAATTGGAATTAAACCTTTCGCAAACTGAATTAAACCTTTCCCAATTACAAGTGAACCTTTCATAAAATGAATCCTCTGCACCAAACATGATCAGAGGACATAAGAGTGAGTGGAGTGCCCAAAACAATACCTTATCTGTGGACGGAGAATATCTTCCCTGTGGATGGTCAATTACTCCCCTGTGGACTGGCAAACTTTCATTGACCTTCACTGTGTAGGGTCATCCTTCCCTTCCCGTCGACATCCTCGTCATAAAAGTGTTCATAGGTTTTTTCACTTTTTTTTTTTTTTTTGGTTTTGTGAGGAACATTGTCGTGGTGATGAGCGACAGCGATGCAAATATTAGTTCAGTGAGTATTGCTGAGTATTGCTGAACGCTCGAAGGTCGAATTCCTTGAAAATCCCGTTGAAAACGGACGTCTATCTCGTACTTCCTGCTGCAGCTACAGGCCAACCCCTCCACTGACCTTCACCTTTCTTGAAAAAGCGGACTATTCCTGCGATAGTTTACTTTAGAACATTGACTTATACATGGATAGTTTAACGTGTTTATAGCATTAGCAAACTGAATTAATCCTTTCGCAAACTGAATTAAACTTTTTGCAAACTGAATGAAACCTTTCCCAATTACAAGTGAACCTTTCATAAAATGAATCCTCTGCATCAAACATGATCAGAGGACATAAGAGTGAGTGGAGTGCCCAAAACAATACCTTATCTGTGGACGGTCAATAACTTCCCTGTGAATGGTCAATTACTCCTCTGTGGACTGGAAAACTTTCATTGACCTTCACTGTGTAGAGTCACCCTTCTCTTCCCGTCAACATTGCATTCCAAAATTGTAACTTCTGGAACCACAACTACGGAAGTTTTCCGTGAGGTTTAATTCAGTTTCCGAAAGGATTAATTCAAATTGCAAAAAGTTTAATTCAGTTTGCGAAAGGATTAATTCATTTTGTGCTAGGATCAATTCAGTTTGCTAAAGGTTTAATTCAGTTTGTTGAAGGTTTAATTCAGTTTGCTAATGCTATATAAAATAAGAATTTCAGAATAATAGATGATAAACTTAATTTGGAGGGAAAAAGATAAATTATTAGTCTATTTCTAATCTGAAGAAATGGTATTACTCAGCTTTAAATTAAAAAAAGAAAAAGGTCTACCAGGTGAGTACATTTAGCTTTCTCGTATCCATAACCCGATTGAATAGACAATCCGATGCATGGTAGATCATCTCATAACAATCTCTGAGTAACTTGCACAACCCTCATGGGTGACTCTACACGTCAAACCGGACAATCCCTCAAAATTTCATCGAATTCGAATTTAAAAACGCTGCAAATTATTACACAAAGTTTATTATTTTTCTATACACATATAGATCACTCGTCTACAAAGAACACGGCTTTGCCATTGTTACCACCAACCAATATGAAGAAAAACATAAATCACATTTCGGTCAGCTAAAATTTGAATGGAGATTAGGCCTCTTTTGCGATTCACACTCGTGTTTCTGATTTATCGTACGTCCAACCCTTAAATTCTCGTAGGGAGCGAACGGTTTGTCCTACAGGGCTCCGCGTGGTCTCAAAAAATTATAAAAATTCTATACTATCTTAAATTGATGGAAAAACAATACCTTTATACCAAAGTTTTTTGTGTTAGGGCGTTTTCAAAATTTCAAAATTGATTTTGGAACCCTTAGACGTAACCTACATCAACCAAAATCTTCGGGGCACAACTAGACCCCAAATGGAGCCTACATACTAAATTTCATCAAAATCCATCAACGCTAAGTGAGGAAAGTGTCAAGTACGGCGGACGGCGGACGGACGGCCAAATTTTTATTCGATTTTTGGATTCTACGTACCTTGAAACGTAAGCCAACAAATTTTGAGGGGGTGTTAGAAAAAATTTTTTCTTGGTCGATTCCAAAGGTTCATTATTGAAAATAATAAACCAAAAATGTATAAGATATGGACGTTATTAGGATTTTACGTTTGCGCAAGCGCAGAGACTACTATCAATCCTGGGGCAATGATTTTATAGGGGACTACCTTCACGCTAACCCCCACAATCCCTCTCAGTGACATTGAATTTGGACGGAATATGTAGAAGTTATGACAGTTACAAGGATTTGCGGATAGACAGACAGACGGACACGAAATCAAAATTGTCCAGGAAGGTCTGGAACGTAAGACGCGAGTAGAAATTTTGATTTTGGTGGACATTTTCTCTCTTCTTATACTAGAAAAGTGAAAAAATTGCTCCGCTACCTTGGTAGACTCGGAAACAGCAGGATAGAAGGTGCAGGACATTTTTGTTTAATCGCCCCCTGAAAATTTGTTGTTTTACGTTTCAAGGTACGTAGAATTCAAAAATCGAATAAAATGTGGCCGTCCGTCCGCCGTACGCGGCACTTACCTCAGTTACCATGGACCGATTTTCATGAAATTTGAGGTCTAGTTGTGCCCGAAGCTTTTGGTTGATGTCAGTCACTTCTAAGGG